>APFE031199856.1:168189-183013 GCA_000404065.3 Pinus taeda
AGATCGTATGCCAAAGTTACGACCCCGGGAAATTGATGTACCAATTTACCCAAAACGGGGCCCACAATTTGGCGTTTCATCTTCTAAGGGTCGGTTCTGGAATGTGAAGGGTTTTCCATTGTTTCTCAATAATAAATAGTCCTTCGAGCCTCATTATAACACAAGTTGGGAACAGTTCAGAGACATGTAGCCGCACATCTCTTCTCAGAGATAAGCTACCATCGTCCTAGCTGGTTTATTTCCAATTCTGGTTGTAAGCATATTTCGGTATTTTCCATTAATGAAATGAAGTGTTATTTCCGCTGCATCTCTTTATTTATGGTTATTGCATCTCTGTATTTATGGTTATCTCTGTAATCTATTGCGTTCCTATTTAAATCTGGATCACTCTTGGGTCAAAGGGGGGTCCTCAGGAATTTTCCACATAAGGGCTCTTACTGTATTTTTGATCTGTGTTAGAATTTGGACAATAATATTCTCGGTCAAGCCTGTTTTATTCGTGAAAATCCTGCCATTGCGTTCTTTCCAAACATCCCATATAATAAAGCCTAGAACTAGATTCCAAGCCTTGTTAATGATTTCATTACTAGAAAGGTATTTCCTAAAATTCTTCAAGGTGTTGGTGATGTCGAGTCTATCTCTATCAGTTTTCCTAAAGATTGAGGCCACCCAATCCCACAAGGTGGAGGTGAAGGGGAATAGGTTTAGTAAATGCTCCATCATTTCTTCTTGTAATCCACAAAGATGGCATTTGGATGGGCCAACAAATCCCCTTTTTTGAAGATTTTCCCAGGTGAGAATTTTCTTATGGTGCACTAACCACATGAATAACTTGACTTTCATCCACTGCGAGTTCCTCCAAAGGTTACTCCAAAGCTAGTCAGGGTTTGGATAATTAAAACAAAGGGCCTTGCATTTAGCTTCTTTGAGCTTGAAAATTCCTTCAATGTTTCTACCCCATCTCAGTTGGCCAGATGAGGAAGACACTAAAATCTTCCTCTTCTCCAAGTCAAGTGCAAGGGAAGCCACCTGTTCTTTCAAAGAACGTTCCTCACTGTAACCAAGATTCTTCCACTTTCGCCATTTTTCATTGTCCCTTAACTAATCCCAGAAGTCACTAACCATGAGTAAACCTTTGTTATTAATGTCATTTTTTAGTATAGTTAGTTCTTCTCTAAAACAAATTGGTTCATGTTACTAATTTTCGTCCCAAAACCGAGCAAGGTTACTAGCTCTGATCTCCCAGAAACTATGCTATTGTACAACGCCTCTATTTTTCCAAGAAAGGTTCCAAATGTGGGAGCCCTTCATGAGCCTTGGTATTCTAGGATGATCCTTCTCCTACCAATTTCTTGCATATTTTTGCTTCCAAAACATGGCCCAAGGAGTTGTCGAACCCTTTAGCCACCTACGTGACCACAATTTTTCTCTCAAAACTCTACTTGGGATTTCGAGCTCATGAAGCCACAAACCTCCATGAGCCTTAGGTTTGCAGAGCTTGTCCCAAGCTACCAACACCCACTTCTTTTTCTCTTCCACTTTGCTCAAAATAAAATCTCTTTCAATACTTATGATTTGTTGTAAGACACCTTTGGGAGTAGGGAGAGCTTAAAATGTGAATATGGGTATAGCATATAGGATATCCTTTGTAAGCACAAGGCGCCCCACTATGTTCAAAGACCTGCACGTCCATTTCTTGACATTGTCTTGCAGTTTATTGGTGACTGGTTCCCACACTCCCTTTCTCAAAGGTTTGTTAGTAAGAGTCATTCCAAGGTACTTGGAAGGTAACTGGGCCCTTTAAAACCTAATAATTCTGGTGAGGTTCCTTTGAATATCAATTTTCATATCGAAAAAAAAACAATTGATTTTTCAAGGCTTACCTTTGTACCAGCTGCCAAAGCAAAGCTGTTCAGGATTTGTTTACAAGCTCTGGCTTCCGTAACTGTAGGAATGCCCTGTAGCATTGTATCATCCACAAAATGTTGGTGAGTGGAGGCATCCCATTCTGGGGTATGTTTCGAACCCTAGATTCTTCCTTTAGCATTTGCCATTTTGATCACTCTGCCATGTCCTTCCATCATGAGAGCAAAGAGGAAGCGGGAGAGTGGATCCCCTTGTCTGAGACCTCTAGAGGGAAAAAAGGTTCTAGAAGGAGAGCCATTAAGCAGTATTGAGAAGCTAGCCATGGATATAATGGCCGTAACGCATCTTATCCAGTTGTGGTCAGAGCCATAAGCTCTTAGCACTTCCTTGATGTATGCCCAACTTAGCTTATCATAAGCATTTTTTAGGTCCATTTGCATGATCATACCAGCTTGATTATTGCTCTTAAGAGAGAGTACCACCTCGTGAGCTTGTATGAGGTTGTTGAGAGTCTGTCTTCCTTCCACAAAACTAGTTTTCTCCTCTGAAAAAAGATCACGAAGAAGAGGCTTGAGTCTGTTAGAGATCACTTTGGAGATAATTTTCTACACCAGATTACATAGGGCTATGGGTCTGAATCTATTCGGTGTCATAGCTTTTTCCTGCTTTGGAATCAAAGCTATGAAAGAGGCATTAAGAGCTTTCAAAATATTTTTGGATCTCCTAGAGTCTTCCACAACTTCATGGATATCTTGTTTGATTGTTTTCCAGTAAGATTTGAAGAAATACACATTGAAACCATCAGGGCCCAGAGCTTTCCCATTTTTCATCTCATTGATAACTTTACTAACCTCCTCCTTCGACAGTAGCCTATTAAGATTGAGGATGTTTTCCCTAGTTACAAGCTTATGAATGAACTTTGTGAATTTGTTGATGAACCATGATCTGTCTACAAGATGCTTCTCTACTATGCTAAGAAAGTGTTAAACTAGGACAGATTCTATTTCTATGTGTGAAACTTCTCTCTCCCATGAGAATCTTTATGTTTGGAAATTTTGTTATGGGATCTCTGATCCAAGGTTGATCTATGAAAAAACTTCGTGTTTCTTTCTCCTTCTCTAATCTGTTGCACCCTTGATCTCTGTCTCCATAAATCTCGTCTTGTATACACTAGTCTTCCCATTCGTTATGTAGAGAGTCAGCCTGAATTTCTCTTTCCTCATTAAAACCCTCTGAGATGTTAATATGATTAATCTCCTGGAGTTTCTACTCAACTTCTTTTTTGGCTTTAATGATATTTCCAAATTCTTGTTTGTTCCAGCCTTTAAGCCTAGATTTGATGTGTATGAGCCTCTGCTATAGCATGAACATTTTGGTGCCTTGAACAGGCCTTTCTTCCATCCATCATTTGCCAATATTTCTGGTGAAATCAGCGTGAGAGAGCCAGATATTTCCAAATCTGAAAGGTCTATTCCTTAGTGTTAAAATAAAAGAGGCCTCCAGCTGAACAGGCTAGTGGTTCGAGCCTCCAAAGAGAAGGATTAAAGTTGGCATATCAATGCTTGTGATAAGGATTTCCTATGAGATTATCAACCTGTCTAACTTGGAGGTGACTTGATAAGCCCCTCCTCTCTTATTATTCCAAGTAAACATGCCATTTGTTGTTTCTGCATCTACTAGCCCCATGTTATTCATGATGTTTTGGAAGGCAATGGAGTCCTTGCCTAGTTTTCTTGTACTGCCTTTTTCTCTGTAAGACATCTGATCATATTGAAATTCCCTAGAAGAATCCAGGGTATATCAGGATATCTCTCCTAAGTTTCTAAAGGGAGGTGAGAAGCTTTAGTTTCTCTTCTAGTTTTTGAGGACCATAGACGTTGGTGATCATGTAGATCTCCATATCCCCCAATGGTTGAATCACCATTGCTAGATAATTCCTAGAAGCTGCAACATCCAGGATTATATGTTTCTGAGGATCCCATAGTGTGAGAACCCACCTCTCCCCACCAAGTTATTTGCTTTGACCTCTAGATACTCATACTTTATTAGCCACTTAGAGTGTATCTCTTTGATCTTGTCCATTGAACATTTTGTTTCCTGAATAAATATCATATCTGACTTTTCTTCTTTAATTCAATTGCTAAGATTTTTTTGTTCCCTTCTACTTCCTAGAACCCTTATGTTCCAAGTTGTAAGCTTCATTAAGAGAGCTCTGTAAAGGAGTAACTAGTAAGATCCTTCATCTTACCTATGCTAACTTATTTCAATATTAACACTCTCTTTCCCTATATTTCCCTATATATGTGTGTATGTGTTAATGTTTACTTTAGTAAAATATTTCAATGCTCAAAAAGAAAAATAATTTAAGGTAAATTAATTTAGTTTTTTTAATAGAAGAAGAAAATCTATTACTCTTTTAAAATTTAATATAAAATATTAATAATATTATATTATTTAAAATAAAATTTAAAGAATAAAAAATACCAATCAGATATAATAAAATTTGATTGTATTTTTAGTAAATCTATAATTAAAATCGACCTCTCTTAATTTAATAAGATTAAACATTTACCACACTTAATCCATAACCCATAATTAATTAGTATCCCTTACCTAAGGTGATGCTTCCATCCCACATCTTTCCCCTCGGTGGCCAAATGTGATATGCCACTTCCATCCCACTTCTTTCCACTTTATGGCCAAACGTTATATTTAAATATATAGCAACCTTTTGAAGAAACAAAAACACTAATATAGTGTATTTTACCTAACAGTTTGGGAGGTCCCATCACCAACCGAACATCTTATTCCATTTGAATCATATAACAACCTTTTTTGGATAAGAAAAGCTAGTATAGTGCGTTGGATATTTCTCCCCTACCTAACATTTTATTCCTCCATGTTAACATGCGACATAATGCAACACATCACGCAACCATAGCCCATTATTATTATTTAATGAAATTCTGTACTAAGGGGTCCATTATGGAAATCTCCTCCATATTTCATTTCTTCTCATAACAGAGTTTGTATCCCAACCCGTAATTTTATATACCTGCTAAAATAACCCTCATCACAAATAATATATTAAAATTCTTGTGTTTTTTCCCCTTTTCACTCTAGGAATAATAACTAGTTATTAATGGGATAAGTTTATTGTATTCTATACTAAAATTCTTGTTTTTTTTCTCTTTTCAATGCAGAAAAATAAATTTTTGCATTTTCACTGCAGGAAAGATAAATATTGATTAATGGGATAGGTTTATTACATGAGTGTATTTAAATTTTCTAATTGAACCATCATCTTTGAAAATATGATTTGACTTGGACCCTTATCACTTGATCCCAAGTTTTCTTCCAACACTTCAAATTTATTTTCCTTATTCTAATCTATTTTTTTAGAGTTAATTTCTAGTTTGATTTATTTTCCTTATTCTAATCTATTTTTTTAGAGTTAATTTCTAGTTTGATGATTTAGACTATTAGTTATAATCAAATTATGTTGTTTTTAAAATAATATTATAACTGGTACAATCATGTTAAAAATATTAATCTAGTTGATATACTGAAAGACATTATTAATATAAGAAGTCCTTATCCACTTAGACATTTACCTGATTAATTATGTTTAAAAAGATTATGGGTCAACTCTAACTTCAGAAAAAATAAATAATAAAAAATAAATAAATAAATAAAATAAATAATTGTACCTCTTGTAAAGTGGATAATTTTAGTCAATAAAATTTGCTTATATATAAATCAATATTATAAATAATAATGACAAACTTATTAGAATTGGAATATTCTCAATCCCAAACAAATTGGTGAGGAGAAACTACATAACATATAATTTTTTTTTTTTTAATTTATTAAGAAAATTAATAAATATAATTATTTAATTTTATAATTAAAACAAAATTTATTATATATATATATATATATATATATATATAACTTATAAGAAATTAATTGAAAATATTGTTTAAATAATTACAAAATACATAGCTATTTTCATTTCTATATTTTAATTTTTATTTTCTTATGAATTCTTTTGGTGAAATCCTAAAAATATAATAGATTTTCATTTCTCGTCCAATTAAGGAATATATTTATAATTGTTTGAAACGTTTAAGACCATTTGGTTTAACACTCATAGTGGATTTAAGATAAAGGGGATTCTAGTTTTCTTTTTCTAGATCTCAATTCTATAAATAATCTTCTATCTTATTCATAGATGAATCGCTCGTGAATGTAATTATTTGCATTGATATTGACGGAAATTAGTATAGTTTATGTTGTCTTTTAGTTCTATTGGTTCTAGTTGTTTTTGTTATTGGTTGTAGTTTCTTGTGAATATGATTGTTTGCATTGATGTCGATGGAAATGAGTATCGTTTATGTTGCTTCTTAATTTTAGTGGTCGTAGTTATTTTTGTTGTCGTTTGTGGTTGTTTTTGTTGACGTTAAAGGTGATGAGGTTATATTTTAGGCTGTTTCATAATTTTAAAGGAACTGTTATATGGTAATAGAGAATAAATATTTAATTAAATAATTATTATTAATAGTTTAACTAACACTTTGCACATATATATAAGGATTGTCTTTCTGCTTATTTTTTTTATAACATTTTTTTTAAATAAATGATTTTATAAATTACTTATTTAATATATAATTATATAAATTCTAATATTCCGAAAACATTATATAATATTAAAATATGCCCACCCTTTTATATATATATATATATAATATATATATAAATAAAGAATCCCCTCAGAGATGTTCAATATAAACCTTTGTTCATCCCTATAAAATATGTTGAATGAATTTGAGTCATGTCGGATTGAATGGACCTCTTTGAAAAAAAATCACTCATTATACCTATGAAATTCCAAGACAAAGTAGATTAATTGAAAGTGGCTATCGCTGTACTAAAATCACAATCGTGACCAAGATATTGTCACATTACATTGAAATTGCATGCGAACACATCACCTCAAAGATGTCGACACATCACTAGCAACCACATGCATAATTTTGAGTGAAGTCTTGAGCAACATGCCGGCCATTGCTGGCTGTAACAGCAAGGTGGAGTGGTAAATTAACCACTTGCCCTTGGTTGCGTAACCGACCTCACACGTATCGCACTATATGTTCACGACTATTTCTTTTCTGTCTTCTTTGCGCTCTGGAGTTTTTCTTTACAAGACAAAACCGACATAACGATTTGTGTTTGTGTGAGGCTGTAACATACCACGTGCAAATGGTTAACGTGCTCGAAGGTAGGTAGGGCAAGGTTTATTCATCTAAAAAAAGTAAGCTCCGTGAAAGGTTAGATTCTACATTCTATCTTTTGTTTTTTGTAAATCAGTTTAACATCCTTGTCCACAGAATCAGATTTTAGATATATCCTAGACACGATTTTTTTGGTACATCTTTGATTTATCTCAGTAAACAAATTGAGGTGATAAGTATGGGGCATGTGCGTTTAGTTGAAGACATTTTTAAATAGAAAAATAGTAGGTATAAATTTTCGAAGTACATTTTTTTTTTTAAAGTTTTTCATTAAAAAAAATAATTTAATAATGCAAGAGGCTTAGAACTTTCCTCCTTATCAATTATCAGCCAGATATTTTAGGTCCTAAGGTTTTATCAATATATGGTAATGTTGTCGCACAATAGAGCCAAATGATAGTCCATTTTCTCTGAGTATAAACTTTTCTCTGAGTATAATAAGTTTATGTTTGTTCTTTACGAGTGATGTACAATATCACCCTTATAAAAAAAAATCAACATGAATGAGAAAAAGTTATAAAAGGATAATAGAGAGGATAATATTTGCAAATGAAAAGTGGTACCATTCATATAATGGCTTCAGTACCATTTATATAGTAGAGTATTTTATTATATTTTTTTTTGTTTTAATAAAACTAATCTCAACATGATAATATTTTTTTATCACTATTATAAAAGTTGGTATAAATTCTCCAAAATTTGTTTAGACTGTAGTTTTTATTCTACCATTCGTATAATATTAATGATACGTTTAAAATGGCTCTAGGTACCATTTAGATAGGAGAGTATTTTATTTTATTTTTGTTTTACTGAAATTAATCTCAATATAATAATCTTTCTTATCATTATTATTGTAAAGGGGTGGTATAAATTGTCTAAAATTTGGTTAGGCATATAAGTGTGATTGTGATTTTAATCAAGTTTTATCTTTCACTTAATAAAAGTGATTTTTCTTCATGTAGTATCACTTTTAAGTTCAAATGTCCATT
This sequence comes from Pinus taeda, assembly GCA_000404065.3. NCBI lineage: Eukaryota > Viridiplantae > Streptophyta > Pinopsida > Pinales > Pinaceae > Pinus > Pinus taeda. The sequence continues at coordinate 176,339 of APFE031199856.1, forward strand.
TTAAGGTGCTATCAAAATAGTGATTTCAAACAAGCTACAATTTTAACTATAAAAGGGAAAAGAATTACACCCAATAACAAAAGTTTCTAATTTATATGGAAACAATAAATATCCATTAAATGTGGATTTTGAAAAATAATAACGAGACATATTGTTATCTTCTTAAATTATTATTTTTTCATTTAAAAATGAGTTTTTAGGAAAGCTTATGAAACGAACCTTTTTATACTATTATTGTTAAATAATAATCTATTACTAGTTTGTAAAAATCTCAAACTTTCAAGGCTATCTAAGTTTTTTTTTTTTTTTATTAATTTTCATTTAATCCATACATTCATATGTATTAGTTGACAACATTCATTTATTCAATCCTTGACAATATTATAAAAGATGGAAAATCATAATAGAAATAGAAAAAATCATTGAAACAAGGATTTAATAGCTACAAAATTGATAAATTGTTGACTAACTTCTCAAATGGAAGAAGTTACGAGTGGAAGAGGTGGCATGGGAATATATAGAATCCCTTATCAATCTCTAGATATTTGGTCACTATACCTCTAATGCTATATTAGTAGGTTTGTTGGAACCTTTATTATATCATTTCTTCCTTTATCTTTTTAACCATCATCTCATATATATATATAATATATAATAATATATATATTATTAATATTATATTATATATATAATATATATATTATATATATTCCAACGAGACCTAGTGAAAGGATCATATTAGTTTGTCTTATGTATTGCATTCATTCTAAAAGGAGGCTCCCACTTGAAGTAGATTCTATTCATTAACCTTTTATAATTTTTAGGACACCTAGTTGAAAAAAAAAAATTTGTTAGGCATGCTATTTATTAAAAAATAATTGTAGCAATAACAAGCAAACACTTTTGGCTAGGAAAAAACAAACATGTGGCTAATTACAAAGATAGGTACATGGAATGTTAAATGGTGAAGGATGAGCATAGACACCTACCATATTTACTGTAGTCATTATTAGTTACAAAGTGAAAATGAAAAGTGTTGCCCATTTCTTTGATCATTAGGTTTCATAGGATAGCTAGAAAACATGATTCAATAATGGTGATGTGGATAAGATAAAAAATATTTCCCATTTTATTTGATTGAAGCTAATTCATTTGGAAACTAATATTGTTTATGAAGGAAATGTTTTGGGTGTATCGTGCACCTCAGGATATCCAAAGATGTTATACATTTAAAGACTATTATATAAATTATTTGGTACATATTTGAATTTTAGGATAGAATATTAGTTTTAAATTGATGTGTAGATAGAGATAATGAGTCAAGTGATTGAAGACCTGTTAATGATATATTTAACGGATAACATAACCAATGCAGAGGAATACTTGCATGTTGTTAGAGATTATCTACAACAATGGGTACCAAGCTTCTTGAACATGAGCCTATACGGTGATCTAAAGTGTATATGTCAAAATTTTATATACTTTTGTTTGTTCATATAATGCAATAGTCAAAATGTTACTTAGTATAGAATTGCTTAAGTTGTTAGAATAATTAATTTATTAAAATTAAATAGAATTTAAAGGAAATAGAAGTTAGGAGAAAGGGTTATGTAGACTAAAAGTAGGATGAGTAATTAAAAGTGGGAGAGCATTCATTTATGAAGGTGAAACACAAGCATTTATTGTTCAGATTGGGTAGTTGTACAAGCTTACATTACTTAATTCCATGAATTTGGATATGTATTTCATGTATATTTGGTACAAATGTATATGTGTGATCTTAACTATTTGATGGATTGTATTTTAATATATGGGAATCTAGATGGTGTCTTCCAAGTATTGATAGGGTGTATGTTTGATAAGGAATTCTTGGTAGTTTGAAACAAAGTGGTATGGTAGGTAAACGTCAAGTGACCTACAACAACATTGAAAAGGTGACATGGGATCTAGAACACGGAATGTGAGAGGTCTCATACTTGTAATTGAATTTTAAATTTTTATGTAAATTATGCATATTTGTACTCCCACATGGTGATGAATATTAAGGAAAATAAAAAATTAAGGGGATTGTAATACCCTAATGTTGTTCATCCTTGCATTAGTAATTTATTCTTTTATATGATGAAAGGCTAAATAGGTTAGCAATGTAATAGTATTGCATGTTAATAATAGGACTACATAACCAAGTATAGGTGGGAAATAATATATTCATAGGGGGAATGATTCCATAAATGAAGTGGGTTAAATTGGATAAGTTAATTAGTATATTATATTATTCCTGGAATTTAAGTTGGTTACAGAAGTGCTTGTGATTCCTTCTTGGGGAAGGCCATGTGGTGCTTTGGGAGCATGGATATATTAGCCATTGGTTTTCATTATTAGTAATTCCACATTCATTTTTATTGTTTTTTTATTGACATGAAAAGAAGAGTGAGGAGGTTGAGATTTTATGCTAGTTTATTGTGTTTGATTATTTCTTATAATAATAAGCAAACTAATAATTGAACGAATGAGAATGATACATGTTGAGCAAAAATATCCACAATCATATTCCCTTGATTTTGTAGCATTAAGTTATCCTATCTATCTATACTAGAGCCCTAGAGAGATATGGAATAGAATATTAAACGTCCTTGCAAAAATAGGGTTCCTTTCTTTATTTTGTTGAAGCCAATTTTGAAAGATAAGTGGAAAATTGAAACTATTGTCAGAGCAAAAATATTTTTTAATAACTCACTAGTTGACTTGGCAAATTTGATTTAGAGCCATAAAAAAACTTATCATGATATATTCATATCCTTAATGAATATTAACGCTAATGAATATTAACCCTATTACAAAAAGCATAAGAAAAAATGAACCTATAATTTGTAAGAACCTCTAACATCTACAACTAATCATTATATATATATCACTTAAATATAATTTCTATGTTCATGTTATTTAACGTATAACATTATGCCATAGTTATATATTACATGGAAAGTATATATGATTTATGTACTATATATTTACTTACTTAGTCAATGGACTTCTTATCTATTACCTATTTTGTCTATTCATGTAGAAATTATGTGATCTATTTGGAATGATTTAAAATACATAAATGCTACATTGTTGAATGGATTCAGTTTTTTTATGAATATTATGAATGAATTATTTTCATCCCTATAAACTTGAAAAGGGATTATCTATTCCAACTTCTTACTATTCCTTGGATGAAAAATAGGAGGATATAGAGTAATTAGTTTATAATTTCGACACATATATCAAAAATCACAACCCAATGCTTTCACATTTTATTTCATCATAGCCTTTTTTTGTGTGTGCACAGAATATCAAATATTTAAAATAACTTAATTAGTGGTTAAGAGGTTTTGAGGAATTATTTTGACTTTTCCTCCAAAATAGAGGCATATATTTTAGGTTTAAATTGTGACCCAAATTAAACGTTATTCATTAAAGTAATACTAACATGAATCTAGTCATGGGTTTAGTTTACAATCTAGTATGAGGGTGATTTCTAATTGTGTCTATGTTCAATTTGGAGTTGACACATGTCTTTTCAAAAAATACTTTAAATGAAACAACATTGTAAGCTATAACCCGGATGTGGGTGTCAATAGCATTAATTAAAGTGATAAGATGGACTACTGGTAGACAAGAGAGCCATATGGCTACCAGCATCATCCCGCACGCCAACCTTAGACAAATTCATAACACATTGCAGAAGGTAATAAATGATCTTGAAAGTTGTGACACATTTATCTCCCTCATAGCCATGGCCCCTGTAGATCAATTTGCAAATCCTCCTCTTCTCCATGGTGTCTGCACTTCATAAGCTATTGAACCATTTATTCGCACTGCGACTGGTAGTTGTTGATGGATTCTTCCTTGCCTGGATCTTGGCAATGGTTTCCATTTCTCTCAATCTAGCCTCTGTATTTTAAACCAAGCCCCAACATCCTTTGCTTACTCTCTGCATCGCCATACCTCCAACTCCTCTGCTGTCAACTTAATTCATAATTCTGCTATGGCTCGCCTTAGGCATCACATGCACAATATGCACAGAGGAACCTATGGAGGATTCATCCACTCGTAGGCTTCGACGAACTCTGCCACCGCTTCCCTGGACTCTTCCATTGAGACGATCAATCCTCCCAACTACCCTTCTCCACGCTACCTGCTTACACAAAGTGGCAGGGGTAGGAGAGACGAAGAATTTTTCTCTGCGTATTTCCCTCTTCTTCATTATCTCTCCCCTCACAACACTCAATTCCACTTCCGCAATACCTTAAATCAACCTACATTGACTACCACTGTCACAACTTCCTTCACGGAAGAGCCTGAGAAGCAATCTCCTCTGTCTGGTCTCAGGGACAGGTAGAGTGGGGAGGCTTTAGGTTACCAAGGAATTAGCATCCCTGGCAACAAGCAACAATGTGAAGGCAGAATAGCTCTACATGGCAAGGCTAAAGTTGGCGGTTCATCATCTAAGGACGACAAGCATAATGGCACCAAGGCTTCGGGAAGCCGGCAGAATGACACTTTTGAGAGGCATATGGGCACAGGTGGCGACGAGGAGGCTCTTCCAACTCAGGGACGTGGCGTGTCTGACGCGGATGATGACTGATACCAATTTGCATGTAGGATTGAGGAGGAAACAACCCCCGACAAGCCACGAACATAGCACGTGACATCCAGTGAATGCGTCTCGCTGCCAGGTGGATGTGTCTCTCTGTCTTTTTCATATGTCTCTCTATATTTTTGGTTCTGGAATTGCATTTTCTCTCTGTCTTTTTGGAAAAACAATGTATACCTGGCTATGGTCTTTTTCTTTCTAGCTCAATGGGCTAGTTTCACCCATAATGGGGACAGTCTTTATGACTTCTTGGAGTGGTTTTCCCTGTGTAGGGGTAGTCCAAATCAAACAGTTTCAATTTTTGACAATGATTGATGCTCAACAACTCTAAGGTCAAGCCTCTCTCTAACCTTTTTTGTACCATATCAATAGAACAATGTTACTTAGAAAAAAAAACATTGTAAGCTATAATAAAAACGTAAATGATTATACATATTTAGTTAGTTTTAATTAAATAAATTATAAAATATTAATAATGGCATTTTTATTGTGTACAAATGATTATACATATTTAGTTTGTTTAATCAAATGAGTTATAAAACATTAATAATAACATTCTCATTGTGTTCACTTGGTTCATGATATTTCATTTTTACTCTTTGAGTAATAAATAAAAGATTTAGATGCCTAGATTACATAATATAATTTTATATAACTTTACAGACATAAAGTAATTAAAAAAAAAAGAACTTTTATTTTTCTTATAAATATTTCAATATAGAGCTTAACTAAATGGTTTGAATATCCATATTAGCTAATTTATTTCAATATTAACACTCTCTTTCCATATCTCTCTCCCTTAACGTTTACTTTAGTAAAATATTTCAATGCTCATTTTTTTTAAAATAAATTAATTTAGTTATTTGTTAAAAAGAATAAAATCTATCACTGTCTAAGTTTTAAATATAAAATATTATTAATAATAGATTATTTAAAAATTAAATTTAAACAATGAAAAAATGCACATATTTTTTATAGAAAGGCAAAATACCTATTTTTTTTTCATGATTTATATAGAGAAGAAAAACATATTTATCAAGTACTAAAAGGTATTAAATTTATTGACATGTAAATTTGTTTTTCAAATTTTACATTTTTTTGTATAATAAAATTTTATTTATCTTAAGTATAATGAGATTTAATTTGTCTCAATTTTTAGTAAATTTATAATTAAAATAAACCTCTCTTAATTTAATAAAGTTAAATATTTACGGATGTCTTTCATCTTTAATATCAGTTCAATCCCACTTCTTTCCACTTGGTGGCCAAAAATATAATATTCCACTACCATCCCACTTCTTGCTTTCCCCTTATGGCGAAATGTTATATTCAAATCATATAACAAGGTTGTGATAGGCCACTACCATCCCACTTCTTTCCACTTGATGGCCAAACGTTATATTCAAATCATATAACAACGCTTTGAAGAAACAAAAACACTACTTCTTTTTCCATTTGAATCATATAACAACCTTTTCAGACATAAGAAAAGTGAGTATAGTGCGTTTGGATATTCCTCCACTACCGAACATTTTATTCCTGCATGTTAACACGGGACATAGTGCAACACATCACGGATCCATAACACATTATTATTATTCAATGAAATTGTGTACTAAGGGATTATGAAAATCTCTCTCCATATTTCATTTCTTCTCGTAACAAAGTTTGTATCCCAGCCCATAATTTTAATAATCCTTATAACAAATAATATAATAAATTCTTGTTTTCTTTCCTTTTTCACTGCAGGAATAATAAATATTGATTACCGGGATAGGTTTACTGTATTCTAGGCTATTTAAATTTTCTAATGTTGTCTAATTGAACCATCATCATCGAAAAAGTCATTTGACTTGGAACCTTATCACTAGATTGCATGTTTTGTGCTAATCTATCTTCTTTATTCTAATCTACATTATTAAATTTAATTTCTACCTTGATTATTTAGTTTATTCGTCATAATCAAATTATGTTTTAAAATAATAAGATAATTACTATAATTATATTAAAAATATTAACGTAGATGATATAGG
>APFE031199856.1:230618-271673 GCA_000404065.3 Pinus taeda
AAGAATATAAAAATATTATGACTAATTATGATTTTGGTTTATTTCTATTTAATTTTCCCATTCACAACAATAATATATATAATAAAAGTGAAGTTGAAAAATAAATTACATATGAGAAACATGATAATGGAGAATCAACGTTATACATTCACAAATATGCACATCTATAATCAATTGTTGAAAATCCTTTTCAGACAACTGGTTTTCTTTTTTAGTCAGCTTTTACAGATAAAATGTCACGTAATGTTGTATTCAATAACTTAGAATTTGCTTATTTGATCCTCATGTTGATTATTTTAAACAACCATTAATGATGAAAATGAATATGAATAATTAACGCCTTGTTGCTATCTTGAAATGGATGCTTGTTCATTTACAAGTGAAAATTTACGATTATTCTATGATTATGATCCTTTTAGTCATCATAATGAACATGATCATGGCATTGAGTTAACACTCTTCCATTATGCTTATCATGAACATTTTTATGATAACTATGAAGAGGATGACGACTCTGGCATTCTTTCTTATTGTTTAAAAAAAAAATCATAATGGAAATCATAACACATGAGAAAATCATTATGAAGAAGATTATTTAAAGGTTTTTGAATAGGAAGTATCCAAATAAGATGAATCATTTGCGAATGAATATTTCTCATACTTATTAGTCCCTGCCTTCCGGGTTGGCAGGGACTATAGTAATCAATTCTGGTCGGTGGGCATTAGTCTGATCCGATAACCAATAAACTATTTGAACTTAAAACAAAGTTTCTTTGCATGCGATACAATATTTTATATTTTCCTTCGCTGTTGACCAATCAAAACCATTTTCATCTTATTTGGCCTCAAAACGATGTATGGAGGCTCAAAAGTTAGAAAACAATGGGCATATGTACAGGTAATTAGAGCAATTTGAAGACTGGATGAAGTAATGCTATCTTCATCCTTAGCATTAATCTCCTAACATTTAAGGTTAGGAAATGTATGAGGGCGAACTAGGTACAATACAATAGCGCCCCTGCCACTGCTTACATGCACGCCTGCACACCTGCCACCACATCTAACAGGTGCCAACTTTCCTCTACACTTGCTGCGCTCTGCTAGAAGCCCCGAAACCACCCGAAGCTCTCTTATACTCCCCATGGTGCGTCTTGTGCTGTGCGCTACCCTCCCTTCCCCAGAGAATGATGGAACCAACTCCTGAGTACAGAATGACTGCTGAATCAGAGCCTCACTTGGCGGAGAAGAAACAGCCTGTTGCTTTCCTGCGAAGAAAGAGACGAAAGCGTGAGAATTCTACTTTGTTAATTTACCAGAGTTACTCTAAAGTTTACTAGTTTTCTTGATTAAAGATTCCCTGGATAATCTGTAATTACTATGTTTGAATGTTATTTTTCCAGCTTTGTTTTTATTAAGAATCTACATGCAAAGAGCCTGTGTTCAGTCATTCATAAGGAGTATAGAGATGCGTGCTATTTAGACAAAGGCGACAAGCAGCTGCATGCCGTGGTTGGGAAGATGCACTTCTATGCAGTAAATTTGAGGCATCTGTACTGTAGCTATAGCAATCCAGAGGGTGGAAAACTAGTAATTACACTGAAATTCCATAAAATCAACATGTACCTTCTGAATTACAACTTTGTTATTCTCCAATCAAATGCATTTACTATATTATAAGGTTGTTTACCATACACAGTGAGTGAGTACTTGAGGAAATTGGTTTCACTGTTTCTTGCTCAGCGGCGAATAAACAGGAGGTCAAAGAGTTGATCAATGTTGTCATAGACTTGAATGTTGGCGTCCAGGTAAATGAGCTTGCTGTATTCTTCAAACTGCATTATCACAAGCCCCGTAAGACAAAATTCTAAGCTATTTATTTAGATAGATAAAAAGAATCTTCTCATTTCGTGCAATCAAACTTTGTTATTCTGGAATCAAATGCCTTTACTATATTATAAGGTTGTTTACCATACACAGTGAGTGAGTACCTGAGCAAATAGGTCTTATAGTCAATACGTTCAGTTTTCGAATCCAGCTCTGCCCTATTAAAACATTGCTCCCATTTAATAATATGAATATCAGGACGACTTGAGGCGCTGAGACTGCATGATTCTGAATTCATTTGTGACCGTCTTTCCTTCATCTCTGTTGCAGCGTTAACATAGGCAGCTGTGGCTTCTTCTGGTGTGTCGAATGTTCCAAGCCAGTGCCATTTTTTGGCGATTGAATCTCTAATTTGTGCAGTGAAACGACCGAGGTAATTTCTTTTGACCTCTTTATATTTCCCTGCCTTTTTGCCCTCAACGAAATCTTCTCTGGACATCCTCTCTGAAAAATCATGCCATTGGGCTGCTTTATAATTCAGTCCTCTGGCAGCCCTTATTGCTATTTTCTGTCGCGCAGTCCATTCTAAAGTTTCTCGACCTCGACCTGCATAGAGATCAGAAATTGAGAAGAGTATCCAGAACAACATTTTCTAGGCAACCCATGTTGTGAAAACTATTTCACAATCAAAGAACTTAAAATTAAGTATTACTTACCATACAAATGGGAATCCAATGAGCCATTACAGACATATTCATAAACTAAGAGCCTTCTTTTATCTTCAATACAATACCCAATCAGCATCACAACATTACGATGTTGAGCACAACTCAAGACTTCCACCTCCGAACAGAACTCCAAATCACCTTGAGAGCTTGCAAGTTTATGTTGTTTAACAGCCACAGCCTGGCCATCGGGTAGAATACCTTTGTGAACCGATCCAAAACCCCCTTCTGCCAAGAAATTAGCCTGAGAAAAACCATTGGTGACACGCTCCAATTCAGAATAGCTAAACCATTTGGGAGGCTTACCAAAAACAGGGGCCTTATGCTGGCAAATAGAACAGAGAGGCGGAGGCCCAGGAAGTGCATTTCTATTCAAGGACATGGCTTTTCGAACACTAGATCTACGATCTAAATCTTCCTCAGAGTCTTTCTTGCTTATTCATGCCTCTCTGTCCAACTCAGAAAATCTCTCAAGCAGAGTTTTTGCAGTCTCAGATTTGAAATTGTGTTTGTTCATATCCAAATTTGCTGCTGGATTTTTTATCATATGTTCTCTCCATTTTGAGGAATGTTGCCCAGCACTAGAAAACTGGTCCAGCTCAGTCGAAGACAAGTAAGGGTAGGATAGTAACCCAACCCGAGAGATTGAAGTTCGTGGCATTGCAGATTTTCGAACTTCAACAGCTAAAGGATTCCTACATATTGATTCATCAACAAGACAAAAATGGCAACATCAATACAAGTAGAAAAATCATCCTTGTACATGAAAGAGAAAAAAACGCAGTTATCCAAGTGCTAAACAACTCTATGGTTTACACTTAGTTTAATCTTTCGGGTGGTTGAACCTACTGACAGTATCAAAGAAAACACCATCAACATGAACAGAAGCCAAGTTCGTAGAAAATGTATTAAAAATAAATCGTTAAAAGGATTCCAGGCACATCAATCTTCTATTGGGATCATACCTGTATGTGGCTTGGCGTCCATCCAGTGCTGGGCAAGGAAGTCCAAATTTGTTGAAAGAGAGACTGAATCATCACTATCAGAATCTGCAATAGCATTTGCATCTCCAGAAAACTCGAATTATAGTTACAGAACTTCCAACATCTTCTTCAAGCTTCTTGATTCTTTGAATCAATGAAAACTCAGAGCCATCTGAATTGACATGGTCCTTGGGACCACCGGCAGTGAGTCTTTGCCATATTTTCAAGCTGTGGAGAGAATCAACCTCTCACAAAACCAACCCAGCCAACCCTCTGTGGATCGATCCAGACGCCTTCAAAGTGAATTCACCCTCCATGCATCGACCAACAAGCGACTAATCCCTGCATGCACTGAGACTCTATTTCTAAGGCATTCCACTTGCAAGAGATCACAATCTGCTTGCACCAGAGGGCGCTGGGAAGAAGGCAATCGAAAAGCACGAGAGTCTGGCTTAGTGAGCATACAAAGGGGTAATAGCCATCAGAGGGAGGCGGGCATGCAACATATATTACTACCATCTGAAGGATTTCTGGGTGCTCGGTAATGAAGGCAGCTGGTAGATGAGATACGTGGCGAGCGGGCGCCAAAAGGATCATGCATAGACGGAGATGGTCGGAGCTTTTCGTTAAAGATCGACGCGAACATGTTAACTGGGGTTGGTCACAAGTCATTTTCTAACTTCATATTAGTTTCTTAAATGAAAAAAAAGGTGCCATTAATCATTCCAAAAGCAAAGAATAAATTTGACAATCACATTGTGGATTACGTTACCTTGAACCTGGATTTTCAGTTTGCATGCTTTGAAGTTCGAATACTATACGTTGCTCGTTACACCTCTACTTTGATGTTATTTAAAATGCGCACGAGATAAAATATCCAAGCTATGAAGAAATAAATTTAGATCAGCTCAAATTCCAAAATATTTAAAGATTGTGTCTACTAATTACCTTACAGCTATAGCAGTGCGGCATGTCTTTATAAGCTATAACATGTCTTTATAAGCTATAGCAGTACACCTTGAATCGCAGTGTGTACAAGCGGCATATCATGAATTCTCATTAGACGAACTGCCCTTCTCATTAGACCAATGGCAACCATATTCATGAATGATCAGTGGTGGGTCTTCCTTTAGAGGACAATGTTGCAAAACGAGCACCATCAAAATAAGTCACACCAATGACAATTGCATGAATGAATCCCTATTCCTTGGTTTAAAAAATACCATTCCCGTTCACCAAAAGTGGCCCGAAATGTATATGCTATAGAAACCCCAAGACTCCAATTTTATAAATCAAATGTCACTCCTTCCTTCTCTTTGATTCATATAAAATTATCAATCTAAGTGCCAATTGATGGATAATCTTCGGCTCTTCTGGTTCTCCTTGGCACCTCGTCTTTATAATTTCGGAGTATTTTGCGTTTCTTTTAGTAGGTCAAAGTTAGCTAGGGACCATGTTATGGTTTCTTATGCTTTTAAGTCACCTCACGTGATAAATAGGACTACCTGTAATATTTAAAGTGGGCCAAATAGTTAACCGTCAAGAACACGTGTTTTGTTTTCTCTAGCCGTGTCCTACATGTTATCTTTAAAGTGGGCTTAATAGTTCACAATCAAGAACATGTGTTTAGACTATGTACACCTTCCTCAATTTTTAGCAGTGAAACGCTTGCACATGCAGACCCGGACTATTTGCACCTGACATTTCAATAGACTACAATGTGCTCGCCAGCTAGGCCGCCGTCATTTATTCCTATTTCGGTGCGAACACGCATACCCCCTGAATTATAAGAATAGCATACCACTGACGCCATTGATTCTGCCTATAAATACCCACCCATCTCGCTTACCAGCTCTGTTCTTCCTCTGATTGCCAGCCATCTCAGGGAATCTGAAATCAATGGTGCAATCAGCTGAGCCCAACTGCGATACACAGACACCCCTGTTCCAGACTGATGGAACAGAGTGCAGATTATGCAAGAAATTCCGGCAAGAACAGAGGAGGAGGCCACCAGAATTCTGCGATCCACAAAAGTCAACAGCAAAGATCCAATCTGAAATCAATGGCAGGATTCCAATGCGCTGCCGTTCGTTTGTTTGACTATTGGGCTGGGGTAGGGACTAGCTGCCCCGCAGCCCGTCTTGTTGGAAATATATACTCACTGAAGATTTTGGTTCTTTCCCATGTGTTTTCAATCCATAATTTTAGTATACCATTAAATACATTACCATTGATGATGAATCTTTTGAAAGTAAAAGAAACTTTAAATGAACTATCTCAAAAATCCTTAGCATAGATAATGTCTTTGATAATAACATACAAATGATTCATGTGTATAATAACATAATTATTGAAATTAATATTGAAGAAAGAAAAATACCAATTTATATCATATGTCAACCAACGAAAATAGTGGAAGGAATTTTTAAAGCAAATTATCTTGGAGTTCCTTTGAAAAATGCATGCATATCTCAGATTATGCAAATCAATCTTGAACCCTTAATAGAAAAATTTGAAAATATGAACCAATTTCCAAACCGTGGAAGGAACAAGAATATGTTCACTAATTTGGAACATTTTTTTGACATCTTCCATATTCATTTCATTATGATATATATCAAAATCTTCGGCAAAAAGATTTTTAAATATATGTCATTAATTATCAAGCTCTAGAATACTTAATATCTCAAAAGACACATTATCTTATCAACAGAGTTTATGTTTGATAAAGAATATTCACCATACATTAAATTTAGTTGTCTCTTTGAAGATATACATGCAAGATTAATGTAGAAGTATTTTTTTAGAAAGTATGGTTTCTATAACTCCTATTTTTACTAACATAATTGTCGAATACTTTCCTATCTCAATTACAAATCATAAATAAGAATTTGAGGACAACAAAGCATGATGAAAAGATAAATAAGGTGTTTTTATTACATCTGGAGGATTATTCTATTACATATTTATCTACGTGTCTCTATATGAAAGAAATTAAAAGATATATGATTTGCCACAGGACTAACCTTGTTACAATTTCATAGTCAAGATAAGGCAATCTGTGAAAGGTCCTCATATGAAACTGTTTTATAGGGTTTTATGTGAAAAAGGTCATATCAATTGAACATTCACGTAAAGAATTATGTATTTATAGAGGAATGGATTAACAATGTTTTTAAAATAGTATCAACATATTATTGCCTAGGAATCAACTTGTTTTTGGGGGGCATGTAAACAATAAATCTTCGCCTAGGAATCAACTTGTTTTTGGGGGCATGTAAACAATAAATCTTCTTATTTCTTGTGGTAGCTTAACATATAACTATTATGGATAATAATGAAGCATCGAGGTAAGAGGTATAGGTTTGATAATTTTCTAACCAAGTTTCATTTGTTTTTTGAGTTCCTTGCATATGTTTTTGTTTGAAACCATAATATATAAATAAACTTGTTTAAACAAAATCTTGATTATCTAGAATTTAAGGTTTTAGAAGTTAGAATAAACATAAAATGTATATAGATGGTATATAAATAAACCTCTTTGAAATCTTGATTACATAGAATTTAGGGCTTTAAATTTTAGAATTACTTAGAATTTAAGGCTTTCAATGTTAGAATTAATAAATATAGAACTTTTGTATCATAAACACCTTAATTAATGCCAGAAAGAATGATCTATTGATTGATATCCCTCCTGTGTATAAATCATCTTAATGAGTTTGGGGAAATGTAACTATAGATATTTTATTCATGGAAGTATGTTGAAATGGTGTTTACTTTTAGTATTTAAATTATAAAATGTAAACAGATTGTACATAAATTAACATATTTTTATTTTCATCATATATACTTTATGGCTTAAGAAGTTAGAATTAGTAAAGATGGAACCTTTGTATCTTGAACACCTTAATTTATCCTATCAAGAATGATATATTGATTTATTACCCCTTTTTAGTATACACCATATTAATGTGTTTGGGTAAATGTCACAAAACATATTATTTTCATGGAAATACATTGAAATGGGATTTACTTTTGGTAACCATGTTCTAAAAATGGCTTAGATATGTGATTCTAGGTGACCACTTCTAGTCGACTCAAATTATTACGTCCATCTACCACATCAAAATATGACTAGATTATGTCTTGGTAGAGTTGAACATATGGTAGATTATCATATAGAATGATAAATTATGATATCTTGAGTACACCATCCTACCTTCATTATTGTTTATCATATGCATGTGTTATAATAAATAATATACCACATATATAGTCAACATTTATAGACATGTCCACCAAGGCTATAAATCCTCACCTTAGGAGAGGAATGTCTATGGTACTAGGGAAAGACCTAGTGTATAAAAATCACAATTTAACACAAATGTGTATTAGTGTATCTTCACGTTATGAAAATGGATAATGTAGGTATATACATCAAGGATATAGACTCACATTGGAAGAAAAAAAGGCCTATTATGTCAGAGTTAATACAACATGGGATATGGATGCTATTTGGTAGTGTAGTGTAACTAAGAAGAGTAAGATGTTACCCATATGAATATTTACTTTATTTTTTCAATCATAAAATGTCTCTCTTAGGATTAATCCTACTTTACATACCAAACTTGTTATTGGTATGTCCACTATAAACTGTTTTGAGCTATGATCATAAATAGTTGGAATTAACATCTAAGAGCTAATCATTATCATTAATTAACTTGAGTAATTACCTACTAGAATGAAAGGAAGGAAGGAAGAAATATTGTATATGTTATAAACAACTAGGATCATAAATATTTTACACTTCAATCTTACGTGATTATCACTATGTCATTTTTGCTTTTGATCATAAAAGACTTTAAGATATGAAAGCTTTGTTAATTTTTTTTTGGATAAATTAGAATTTGTTTCTTTATGAGGTAGAATTTTCCATTATTATTCTATGATAATAAGTGAAGGTTTTGAACCATAGGAAGGTTATTTTTATCTTATGATAATGGGAAAATATTGTTTTTATAATATTTCATTGATCAAAATATCTTATTGAACTTGGATGCCTACAAAAAATATATTTTCAAAATCATTATGAAGCTTTGTAGGTAACAAATTATGACAAATATGGATGTGACATGTTGACCTACTTATTGGTGCAAATTTTTGGGATTCACATCAATTATTTCTATCTATTTATATTTTAGAGATATTATTGATTACTAGTTGCATCCCACTATAAATTAATCATAGGGTATTAATATGTTTAAGGAAGAGGTACCTTTCATATTGACAATTGGAGACTTGATTTTCAAAATAAAAATTGACTCGATGCAAAACATCATAGGGAACCTACTTTGTAATTGTTGTTTCCTCATAGGTAGGGACCATAGCCAATAGGAGTGAAATGTTGTCGCCAATTTTACCCTCTTAATATTGGGCTATCTCAGAAGATTTCATTTCACTTGGAACCTTATCTCGTGATCATGTGCCTTTTTCTAACTATTAAAACCTATCTTCCTCATTCTATTTTTCTATTTTAGAGCTAATATCCACTTCCATTATTAAAGATCATATGTCATAATCACATTCCCCTCTACTGTTTTTAGCATAACAATAACATAAAACTATATCATGTCCAAATTACATAGTCTAAAAGTTAGTCAAAATATAAATTAAAAATATTCTAGATAGTGAGGAATATTAACCTCAATAAAACCACAATAACATCAATTTCAAAACATTAATATATAAATACACACTATTGAGTTCATAATATTATTAAGTGTTATTTATCATATATTAATATTATCATTATATGTGTGTATGTGTGGGGACCTAGATTTACATATATGACATTTTTGTTTTTTTTTTTCCAAAGAAAAAATCGTAATCTTTCATTATGAGGAAAAATTACATGTAGTAGATCCCTGTTGGCATATGTAGTATTTGAAGATCAAAATGGATATTTGTAAAATAATTTGTTGTAACAAAAATATGGCATTTCCATTTCCGGTTTCAAAAAAAGTTTTCTTTTTTCAACAGAAATATAAATATATACATATTGTTATGTCTATGTAGTTACTCAAAATAAATGACAATAAGAAAGATACAAATATAATTTAGGGTGTTTCCACCCAATAGTAATCCTGATGCGTGCATGGTCTATGATGACATTAATAGACCTCTATGCCTAGTTGTTCAAGGGTTATCCACATGCCTTGGGGAAGTAGTGAGTCCTCCTTGGAAAGCTTGTCAGCATCTTCATTGTATTCCCTGTGTAGATGTTGACAAGAGACAATATTAAATATTGTTTTGAGATTGTATACATCATATAGAATGTTTTGAACAGATATAACATGACAATGATTTTTTGTATTGAACCAGTTGATGATTATTTGTGAATCTCCAAAGGTCTGTAGGGAAGTGCAGTTATGTGCTACTGTAAAGTGAAGCAATGTTTGAGCATGATAAGCTTAATGAAGTTATTTGTTCCTTCCCTAAGTCCTAATTTTGCTTCGAAATGATGTTGATCCGAGATGTACAAATAGAATCCCCCCCACAGCCTTGAGATTGTGTAGCCTCGTCGAGAAAGGCCCACGACCGAGTTTTCTCAATGTTACCAGGTCCTGATATTTTATAGGTGTGTGATGGTTCTTCATTCAGAATGTCATGATAGATTGCCACTATATACTGCCACTACCTTAGTGATGACCAAGGGCCAGCAAATGGGCTCATTGTTAAAAATAAGGAAATTTCAGGCAAGCCATATTGTCCAGTAGATTATAAGTGGTAAGCATTGATATTTTTCCCTTAGGTGTGTTGTGTTCTAATTATTCCAAGCTTGTAGAATATTAGAGCCCTGCCGAGCATTTCTCATTGAGAGATGTGTTATTGATTGCTAGAATTGGGTAATGGATGAGCAAAGCAAGAACGGGTGCTCACTTGATTCAGATGCTTGTTTACAAAGAACATGCTAGCTCGGCCTGTAGATGGATTTATGCATAAGGACCTCCCTTGTGGGGGTTTTTTTATTTAGTACACACCACATAAAGAGTTGGGCCCAAGGGGAAGCTTTTAGTCTCCATAGCTATTGCCACCATTCATTAGCATGGTTAGGCTTTCGAGGCTGAAGAAGATGTAGATATCCCTTTTTTGGACTGTATTTCCCGTGATTAGTAGGAGTCCAAACTAAAACATCAAGATCCTAATTGAAGGTTATATGCGCTTGAGATAGAGCCCTGAGGTGTGTTTCCCAAGTGTGTTGCCACTGTGCAGGAATATTAAGCTCTTGAACTATTCGCCAAAGTTGTCTAAGAATGGAGTTGTGTTCTCGATCAACAATCTAGGTAATCATCTTGATATCCCTATGATTAAGGTATTGTAAGAGGTCTGGTGGAAGAACGTATCTATTAGCCCCACCTATGCAAGGGTCGATACCAATTATCACAGAGGAGCCATTGTTTATGTGCCATGCCAAATCTGCTCTGATTAAAGTCATTGTCTGTAATATAGATTTCCAAACAATGGATATTCCACCATGTGGCTAATCATGTTGACGTACCCAGTCCAGGATCTAATGGGGTCAGATGTATTTATGGTATGTCACTGTCGTCCAGAGGTTTTTTTCAGTGAGAAGAGATCATCTCATCTCTGCTATGAGAGCTTGGGAAAAATAAGATAGATCTTTTAACCCCCACCCCCCCCCCCCCATTTCATTGGCAGTGTGATGTTCTTCTTGCTTACCCAAGAAAATGTTTTACCTACCTTATGTCCATTATATACATATTAGTAGCATATCTGTTGTATACGACTAAGGATTCCCCGTGAGATCTAGGCAAGAGAGATCCAATATACAGGGGTGGCTTCCAGAACAGATTTAATTAGGACAAGTCTCCCTACTCTTGAGAGCAATCTATGGTTCCAAATTTTCAACCTCTTCTCCAGCTTAATCACTAAGCAGATCTAGTCAGCAATCCTATAGCTATTGGGTTCTATCTAGAAACCCAAATATTTCAGCCCATCCAAGAGGTTGTGGGCATTGTAATGAAAGTACATTTTCACTGCTCTGACCACTTGATGGGTAGTATGGGTCAGGGTGATCATAGATTTTGATTAATTTGCAATCATTACAGTGGATTTTTCAAAGAGGGTGAGAATCTCATGGAAGGAGGCTAAGTCCCTAATGCTACCATCTAGAAATATCAAGACATCATCTACAAAGAGCAGGTGTGTGTGATGGTAGAGATCATTCATTGTGAGGCCTTTTAGTCTGCCCTCCCTTTTTGTAGAGGCAATGAGCCTACTAAGACCTTCCATCACTAAAAGGAATAGTAGAGGTGACAGTGTACATCCCTACCTCAGACCTCGATTGGCATGAAAGAAATGGGATGTTGAGCCATTAATCAGGATGATGTAGGAGACTGTGTTTATGCAGTAGGTAATCCATTTTATGAAAACTATAGGGAACCTTAAGTGGATGAGAATCATGTTAATGAAGAGCCAACTTACATGATGAAAGGCCTTGGCAAGATAAATATTTAGAATTATGCTTTTCAGATTCTTAGACTTGATAGAGTGAATGGCTTCCTGGGCTGTGCCAATAGCTTCATGGATCTGCTTATTATGGAGGAAATCAATTTTCTCAAGGGAGATGTGATGGGATAGTATGGGTCAAAGCTGATTTTCTATGATCTTAGAAATGATTTTGTAAATGGTATTGCAGAGAGAGATTAGACAAAAATCATTGAAGGATGACGGGGAGTCTGATTTTTGGATAAGAGCAATGAAAGTAGTATTGATGGCCTCATACATTCTCCTAGATGTCTTGCACTCTTTGACTACATGGAGAAGGTCATTCCAAATGATTTCAATGAATGCCAAGTAAAATTCAATAGGCCAACCATCTGGCCTAGGGCTTTTGTCTTTCTGGAACCACTTTAGAGTCCCTTCCAGTTCTTCTCTGGTAATAGGTGCAATGATCTCATTAGCTAAATCCTGGTTGAAAAATCTAGGAAAATGCCTTGCTACTTAGATGATCTCAGCCATATTTGAGATGAGAGGTTCCTCGAAAATCTTTCGAAAGTGTGATGTGCCCAGCTGTGGGATCTGGTGGAAATTTTTACCAATTTCTTCGTCAGGGATGGGCAATTGCCAGATAATATTGGTCGCTTTTCTTCCTTTGGCATAGTTTTGGAAATATCTAGTGTTCTCATCCCCTGCTTTGAGTCAGATAGAACGGCTCTTGAGTCTCCAAGATTCCTCTCGTTCCTTCAAGAACTTTGCTCTTTTCTTTTCCAGATCAATTAGATTGGATTTGGCTTCATCACTCATTAATCCCCTATTGTTATCATCGGTAAGGTCTGCCAGGGTTGCTTCCATACATGAGAGGATATGGTTATCCTTATTTTGTTTTCCTTTGGCCCACTTGATAATGAACTTCTTGAGTTGAAGAAGGTTTTGGCAAAAGCCTTCAGCCCATGAATGATACCGAGAGGGTGGGTTTTATGTCCATTGCTTAGTGACTAGATCAATGAAGGAGGGATCCTGTAGCCATACAAAGTTGAACTTGAAGGGGGCCCAAGCTTTGTTTGGCAGACCATATACTTCCACATAAATAGGTGAGTAGTCAGATATGCCTCCTGACCCAACCCACTGCCGATAATGAGACAAACACTGCAACAACTAATTCTTGATGACAAATCGATCTAGTCTTTTGGCTAGGGTGGCCTCCCTAATCCTTCTATTCCTCCAAGTAGGAAGGGGTTTTATCATAGGGACAACAGTGAACTAGGCATGTTCAATGAGGTTTTCCATAGTATCTGAGAGTGGATCAATCTGAGTCGATGAGCACCAGGACTCACTAAAGCTGATAGAAAAGTTAAGATCCCGTCCCAAAATGAAGTTGTCAGCAGAGGACAAAGATAGATTGAGGAGGTGGTTCCAGAAGGGCTTCCTTCCTTGGCACGACCCATAAATATTAATTACCCTGAAATCTATTCCCAATTTTACTTTGAAAAAATAAATACCAATGTAACCCTTTCCTCCCCAGGTCGATATGGGCTTTATGGAAAGGGGATTGTATCCCATAGCCAGACCACTAGATCAACCACTGGCATCCAGAGTAGTGAAAACCCACCCAGGGCATATAGCCTGCAGAATATCTCTCGTATGATGTGCTTCCCCTTGGGTTTCTTGAAGGAGGATTAAGTCGACTGGTTCTACAGTGAAAATTCTGTGAAGGGCTAGTTTTTTGGGAGAACTGGCCAAACCCTTGCAGTTAAAGGAGAGGCATTTCATGGGGGAACCATGTCAAGGATTTTCTTTGCTCTAAGAACCCGATCTAAAAAGGATTGTCCTCCTGAGATCACCTCAGCCCCAACATGAAGTGGTTTAGCAGAGGATGCAGCAAGTGTCAGGCCAAGGCCTATGTTGTAAAGATGAGAGTTACCAATGGGCGTTCACGAACAAAGGTTATAGGGATGAGAGGGTGCCGAGGGAGATGGATGGAGTGAGGGGGATTTTACCTCGGGGGTAATTGGGGGGAGGTGGTGGAAGCAGCCAAGTGATGAGGGAGAGGTGTGCATGTGATGAAGGCAGGGGAGATGAAACAATGTGAAATTGGTGTAGAATGCATATGATGTGCAGAAGATGCATTTACATAAGATGGAATATGGGATGAGGGAAGAGGAATAATTGAAGAATGAGTTGCTTCTACAGCTGCCCAAGCTCGAGTCAGAGGAGGGGATGGTGGTCCCAAAGGTATTGCTGCTTTGTGCTGCACTCGCTTGGATGAGGTTGCCTTTCGAGGAGGTTCTAGGCCAGCCTTTGGATGCTTCCTACTGATGACAAGAGTTCCTTTGTCGATGCCAACATGTTGTCTTGTTGCTGTCTCCTGGGATTTCACTACCAAGGGGAATTCTTTGAATAGATGCCTGAGCTTATGACATCTTCAGCATCTAAATGGCACACCCTCATAGTCCAAGATCTGTACCCGGGTGAAACCATTTTAGGGTTATCCTTTCTTCCAGTCCCTCTCGAGCATCTAGAGGCACTAAAATACAGACTAATGTTCGGTTTTTGGATTCGACTATGGATTTATCGTAATCCAGAAACGTACCTAGGGTATTCCCTATTTTGATAAACACCTCTTCTGACTAATACTGCATAGATAATCCTGGAAACCTCACCCAGAGAGGCCATGCTTTAATCTACTCTCTTTCATGATCGAAAATAGGGCTCCATCTTTTGAGCATAACCGATGCCATCTCTATGTGCCAAAATTGCACTAGGGCCATGTTCGTGTATTCTTCGAGTGCAAAGTGAAGTGCGAATCACCCACGAGGTAGTGTTTAAACCTCTGGCAGCGGAAGGAAGATCTTCCCGCAAATCTCTTTCACCCATTGCCCTAATCGATCTGTTGTACATGTTTTGCCGTGAACCCTACCCACCAGTACTTTACTTTCTTTGTCGGTGATATCCCCCATGGTGATACTTTCACCAAATTTAATAGTGTAATCTTTCTCAGACGCTTTGATGCACTTGGATTTGTTCTTGCCTATCTGTGGAGCAGTAGGATGGTCTTGTAATGGATCCATTGGATTTTTTGTTGCTGAGGAAGGCTCCCCCGACCTAACCCTAATAACAGGGGTATCGAAACAGCCCGATGGGTGTGTGGAATCTTGTGATTTTTCCCCTGATCTAGGGTTATTGGCTGGAGGCTATGATTGTGTGGCCACTTCCGTTGCAAGTCCTGGGCGAGGGTTAGGGTTCTGAGAGAAACAATGGTCAGCGGGGGATGTAGGATTGAAGAGCGGAGATGAGCATGAAGCGAGGAGGTTGAGGGTGGATGGAGACAAGGGCAGACAGTTGAGGCCGAGAGAGTCAATGGAAAGGGAACCGGCGTGGAGGGAGTTGTCCTTATGCCCAGGAAGGGAGACAATCAACACCGTTAACGAGAAGGATGGAGTAGATGTAATGGTAGCTGATTTCGGGAAAGGTTTTGGGAAGAAAACTTGTTCCGAATAGGGATCTGACAAATAGTCCACCGCATCAAGTTCCATGCCCTCCATGCTTATCTGTTGAAAACAATAGATGTGCAGGCTAGGACCAACTTGTTGTAGGCTAGAGGTGGACAATTGCTATGGGTGCTTGTTGTAGTTAACCCAGGTCATTGTAGCGGGTAGGGTGTGCACAACAAAGCTCCATCCTTCCTCCCAGGGCTACCTCAAAATTCAACATTTATTTTAAAATAATAATAGAAACCATTCAAAATCATATTAACCAATAAAATAAATAAAAAAATACATAATTAGAGGATAAAGAAGAAACATAAATAACTTTAAGATTTTGCTTCATAATTTTATTTTTCTTTATTAATATGAAAACATTATTAAAGTGGCATTTGAAAAGCTAACGATGAGTAACATTTATTTCAAATAGGTTTAAAAATAAACTTAGTTATGACTTGATCAAGGTGAGCCATGTGTTTTGGTTTTGCTCAGGTTAGACCTTGCATGGAGATTAAAATTGATTCACATTATAACTTGATATTATTAGGGGGCATTTATCACATGGAATTTCATTTTCTTGAAAAATTAGACTTACATATTATATTTTTTTTTTGTTAATTTGTGTGAATCATGAAATTATTGTGGGTTTAAATTTTGGTTTGAGAAATTGTGATCCAAGGAATTTTATGTCATTAAAATCACCAAGGGATTGGACTCAGCCTCGCCACACCAACCATTAACATGACTCTATTTTTTCATGCAAAGTTTTGAACTAGTATCTTTCACATTAAAATTGCTTAACAATATGTCCCACCATTGTCTATTCTATACCCTATAAAAACATATCATATTTAATTTTCACCAACCTTCACTCAATATCAAAATTTATCCACACGTCTATCTCCTCCCCACTTTACACTCTTTTTATTTTACTTTTCGTTAGAATTTGCAAAACAAAAATTATAAAATTTATACATGAAAGATACTCCGAATTTTTTTACATTCAATTGTGAAATTGCAAAACAATTTTCACTTAAAAACAAAATTGATAGTGATTTGTGTTCCGTTAAAAAATAAAATTTCCTCCTAAAAAAAACCCAATTATCTTATGTATTATGCGAGGCATATAAAATAAATATATTTTCAAGAACATATAGCATTTTCTTTCCATAATGATAATGTTTCATATAGGGAAAATTTCACGGTTATAATGATAATGTGATTTTACATCATAAGTAAAACATGGTAGTTTCCAAAGCCACGTTGAAAATGATCTTTGTTGGCTTTGTTATTGAGTGAAAGGCTTAAAGATATAAAATTGAATTACCACAAATAGTTTTAGCTCAATTTTATTTTAAATAGTGATGTAACGGGGTAATAAAATAAATTTACTTTATTTTGTGTCTAAATAAATATGCGACTTCTATGGAATTTATTCTCTCTTTACATGATTTAAGAAGGTTGATTGGAGATAAGAAAATATACTTTAAATTTTGCTGGAGGAAAATAGAGTAAGAGCATAATATGAAAATTGAGAAACATGGGATATAATTCCGTAACCCATTAAACCATATTTATATAAGTTATTTAAGCAAAAATAACCATCTTTTCAATTGTAATTAATATTGTAATTTTGAAGTAAATTTATAAAAGCTAAAAGATCTAAATGTCTAAAGATGGATTATATAACAAGAAAGTTATTACAAGTTTTTGGTGAAATAAAAAGGGTTAATGAATCAAAAGAAGAAGGTTTTTATTGAGAGGCAAGAGATGTAAAAGAAAAAAGATGACACAAAGGAGATCTTATTTAAACCAATTTTATTGAACTAAATTGTAGATAAACTAGAATATTTTTCTTCCACACTATATATATATTTCAAATTTTTGTATTGTAAATGTGAAGAATTTTCTTATGTAAATTTAAAATAATTTTTTTTATGTCCATGTAATTATACAATTTTATAAAATATCACAATTTAGTTATTGAAATATTTATTCGTAAACTATATTTATATATTAGTTTTTTTCTTGACAATTTTAACCAATGATTAATTTATTGCAATGCTTAATATATGTCCTCTATTCTAGCAAATACCAAAATTATCCATCGCAATATACTTCTTCTTAACATATCACATATTTACTTTGACGAATTTATGTTATAAGAATGATTACATCTATTGGAGGTTATTCTATTAATATGGTTTAGCTTGAGTGTTTATTATCTCCAATTAGTTATTAAATCTTCAAATTTTATCTTACACACAATCATCAACTTGGAAACCTAAAATTTTAAATGATTGTATTAGGATAGTCCAAGGAAATTATCATTTGTTACATATTCAGGGTTACCCTTTCTAGTCCAATAGACCAAGTTAGGACCTAAAGTGAGGATTTTTTATAAACTTCCATTGGATTCCTTAGCATAGACACTTAACAAGGTTAATATGAGGATCAACATCAACATTCATTCATGGATTGAACCATGGTTAATAAACTAAACGTAAATATTCATTTATTGTTAGGTCCCTATAATACTAGTGTATTCCCTTATTATTATTTCCATTGTAACCACATATTATTATTGTTGTGCCCATGTTGTGCCCATATTGTTATTATTTTGCCACATAGAATCCCACTATTGTTATTGTTGTGCCCTTACATTATTATTATTATGTCGGCTTGGACTATACTGTTGATGTTGTACTAGGAGTCCAATGGCTACAATATTTGGGTACGATAGTTTTTAATTTTCACGAACTTTTGTTGATTCTTTTTTAGAAGGAAAGGAAGTTGAATTAAGGGGTATCGTAGGGAAACCAAAAATGAAAAGTAGCTCTAATGGCATGACAAAGCTTCTAAATAAATAAAAAAGTGGCGTAATTGCACAATTATGCTCCCTATAGGTTTCCACATCGAAATCATCTATTTCTCCAGATCTCGAAAAATACTTGAACAATCATTCCAAGGTATTTGAGACTCCCAAAGGCCTACCACCTATTCGTTATCATGATCATGTTATTCATTTGATTCCATGAAGTGTTCCTCCAAACTTAAGGCCTTACATATATCCTATGTCCAAAAGAGTAAAATTGAATCTATGGTTGCCGGAATGTTAGGAGGCTAGTATAATTCAACCTAGTCAAAGTTCTTTCTCTACTCCAGTGGTATTGGTGCATAATAATGATGGATCATGGTGCATGTGTCCAGATTATAGGAAGCTCAACAAGCTCACTATTAAATATAAATTTCCCATTCCTGTCATTGATGAATTATTAGATGAATTACCTGGAGAAATTTACTTCACGAAGTTGGGCCTTCATTCAGGATATCATCAAATCAGAATGAAGACTGAAGACATTCTAAAAACAATATTTAGAGCTCATGAGGATGATTATGATATTCAAAAGTTTGTGGCGAAATGTTTGGTTTGGTAGTAAAGTAAAGTTGAAACAATTAAGACCCCAGATCTATTACAATCTTTATCCATTCCACATCAATGTTGGGAGGAAGTTTCAATGGATTTTATCACAGGTTTACCCAAGTCCAAAGGAAAGAGTTTCATCATGGTGGTAGTTGATAGACTTGCCAAGTATGCACACTTTTGTGCATTATCTCATCCCTTTAAATCCAGTAGAGTTTCTACTACATTTATGGAAACAATTCAAAGGCTACAGGGAATTATGGTAAGCTACAGAGATCTGATTTTCACTGGAAATTTTTGGACAAAACTATTTTCTTGCTTGGTTACTCAGCCAGTTCATAATTCATCTTATCATCCTCAATTTGATGGGAAAACTGAGATAGTGAACAAATGTTTTGAAGGATATCTTCATTTCTTTGTATCTGATAAACAAACACAATGGATAAAATGGTTACCTCTGGCTTAATGGTGGTATAACACTTCCTTCCATACTGCAGTAAAAATCACCCCATTTATGGCACTTTATGGATATGATGCATCGTCCATCACATCATATTTAAGAGAAAATTATAAGGTTCAACCAGTGTAAGATCACATTGAGCACCAACAACAAGTTCTCCAACTATTCAAGGATAACCTCACCTTTTGGCACATAATAGAATGAAACAACACGCAGATCAACATCAGAGTCAAAGAAGTTTTGATGTAGGTGATTGGGTATTTCTACAGCTACAACCATACAAACAAATGTCCCTCAAGAAAGCTAAGAAGGATAATAAATTATCACCAAAGTATTATGGTCCACACAAGGGGTTGCAAAATATTTTTACTGTGGCATACAAATTGGAGATTCCTACATCTTCTCGAGTGCACCTAGTTTTCCATGTTTCATTCTTAAAGAAGGTTATAGGTGAGAAGCTCCGTGTTCGAATAATATTGCCAGAACTTGACGAGGAAGAAAAAATCATATTGGAACATGAAGCATTCAGAGAAACAGGAACTCGATATTTATGAAATCAATCAATTTCAAAGTATCTCATCAAGTGGAAGAACTTACCTGCTGAAGATTCCACATGGGAGGATGAAAATTTTATATAGAAGCATCCAAAAGTACTCAAGCGTTGAGGACAACACTTTTCTGAAGGAGAGGGGCATGTTAGCTCCCTATAATACTACTAGATTCCCTTATTATTATTGTCATTGTAGCCCCTTATTGTTATTGTTCTTCCCATGTTGTCCCCATATTGTTATTATTATGCCCCATAGAAGCCCATTATTGTTATTATTGTGCCCTTAAATTATTATTGTTATGTAGGCTTTGACTATATTGTGACCCCTTAGACTCCTATATATAGACATGAGGTCTTGTCATTTGTATCATCCAAGAATTGTTTATTTTTGTAATGTAAAGGAGGTCCCCCCCTCAAAGAGGATGATTTTGAAGTCGTTTCTCTATATTTTCTTCTATTTTATGATTTGGTTGAATAAAATTTATATTCACAATGCATCAATTTGAATTTCTTCCTATAAAAATGTACATTTATTATGAAAGGAGAAAGAATGCATTACTAACTATATCCATCTAACATAATCTTTTATATGAGGATAACACTGTAGTTGTGAATCTCATGAATATGCTTGGAAGCTAAATTTGTAAGGGTGATCACAAATCTCATATGTTGATTCAATGAAATATCATTCCTAATTTATCTGTATTGGATCATTATATTATTTGTAATGTACCTTGGTTCCTTTAAAGAGGAAAAAAGGAGGAATTGGCTTGCAAGGCTAATTTTATTAGTGGGTCTTATATACAAGAATTGAGGTTTGAAAAAATTAATGACACATTTTGAGATTTTAAATGAACTTTTATATGGTCCAATATGTCCCATGTATGTGATACCCATTCACATTCCTCTATAATCATAGTTTTTTATAACAATGCAAGATATATGTGAATTGGAGTTCAAGTTATGTCTCCCAAAAGTTGTCATTATAGTGTGAACACCATGGTTTTTGAAGGTCAAATATTAGTCTTATTTACTAAAGAAAAAGGTGATAGTCATGTGTGCACTATCAATGTGAATTTGGCAGCATATAATTTGTATCTCTATTTAAGAACAAGATTCAAATCGAACCCATAGATGGGTATTAAGTTATGTTAAAATTATGCCATTAGGAGGAGTAATAGTTCCATTTTACAGTATTGTATTGTTTTTCATAGTAGACAAAAGAAACTAGTAGTGCGATTTAGAGAGAAATAAGAGGGGATTAGTGTTATGTAGTAGGCTAACCTGACAATGTTTTGAAGAATGTAGCCATGGAAAGTATTCATAAATACTAATGTATTTCTAATACTATGTAAAACATGAAATATAATTAAATTTTAAATTAAAATAAATTTTAATTTAGATGAAAGGAAAGAAAGGAAATCAACGAAACCAACTAAAATTAAAATCCTTAAAATTAACTAATACGCATGTAACATAACATATTTACCATCAGTTATTACCCACCATAATTTAAGAAATTATTTAAAAAAATATGGGATAAGGAATAAGTTGTGAATATATATCTATATATATATATATATATACACACTAACGACGAGTTTGTTGCCCACCATTATTTATGTATTATTCAACACTTCAACAAATATGAGTAAAAATGTAAATGTGAAGATTTACTAATGGTACCTATAAAAATTTAATTTTTAGAAAGACATGATTTAATTTGCAAAGTTGCGTTCCTATGGAGCGTCCTAAAATCACTATAAAAATACACTTCATATTTTAATTTTTTTCCACTCACTTATCATTCACACATCTACCTATCTCACATACATGAGAAGCAATTTAGGAAAGAGGCCAAAGTTTCTAAGGAGCAAAATGTTTGAGACACCCTTTGTTTTCGACATTGTGATCTCTACTTTTGTTTCATGATTATTGGTGGAATTTCTGAAGTGCGATTGCTTTATGAAGATAAGATAACTATAATACATATTCACAAGTAATTACCATAGTTCATAGTGCTCGTATATATTGCACTCTATTTTTCAACATGGTATTAGAGCTTTGGTGAAGCAAGGAAGTTGAAGATCACATGTAAGCCTATGAAATTAAATGAGTTGACG
This sequence comes from Pinus taeda, assembly GCA_000404065.3. Taxonomy (NCBI): domain Eukaryota; kingdom Viridiplantae; phylum Streptophyta; class Pinopsida; order Pinales; family Pinaceae; genus Pinus; species Pinus taeda. The sequence goes on from APFE031199856.1 coordinate 252,713, forward strand.
TTTTTTTTCCATCAAGGATAAATATCAAAGGCACCATAGATTATGGTTCAGACCAAACATAAACAAGTTATTTTGTTCCAAAAGTTATGGCCTCAATATCTAGAATGGTGGTAATAAGTGGACACCTTACAATTACTTGTAATTTGTGATATATTTAGGACACAAGTTCATAAGAAGACAATACATTTATCAGTTCACTAGATAAGTCTCTATGTTTGATAATCATGGAATATATGAGTAAGTAGCTCCGTAGCAATCCCTAATATAAATTATTGGCTTCATGACCAAAGAAGATAGGAAAAAGTTAATCCCTTGATTTAGTCTATGCTATAGTCTAAGAAACCCTAGGAATGAGACCAAACATTTGTGCATTTGTCATGTGAGATCAATGTTATTCTAAGACCTCAGATATACTTTAAAGGAACAAAAGCCTCAGAAAGTGTCAAGAAATTTTTAGAAGTTGAAATGTCTATAATTAGGAAGTTTAGAAGCCTTTATCTCTAGTATATTTCATATATCATTAGATATCAATATATATAGTATACATATGAAAGTCCAATCGACCTATTATCCTTTGAACGAGCATCCCTAGGAACAATAAATCTCTATCAACAATAAATATTTTCTTCAATCTCATAATTATGGAAGATTTGGAAGTGTTTGTGAGAAAAATACAACAACAATAAGAGTTTTAACTCCAAATAACTACTATAGATTTCAAGTAACCTCATATAGAACCCTAGGCTTGGAGTGATTCTCCGTCAATCTGAAGGCCAAGAGTCTTTTAAAATAACTTTGGAATATTATTTGTTTTGGTGGCTAATATTGTTGTGATTTGATTAATCTCTCAGGAGGAAGAGTCATTAGAGAAAATTATTCTCAGTGTTGAGCATAATGATTTCTTTATCCAAGGGTAAGGATATTGACTAAAAAGTGACCATGAGGAGGTCATAACATCAAAGAATCTTGAATATCATTGAATTTGTCTATAAAGGTCTTGGAGATGCCTGGATACTTTCTTGTAATCAAAGTCCCAGATGCATTTGCAATGAAATCAACCTTGATAAAGGTTTTAATGCATAACATACCTTGTGTACAAGAAATGGTCTAAGAAAACTCATCTAATCACAATTATATCATTGCATTGTCAAAAACGAAAATATCCATATACAAAGATGATCTTTGAAGGTCTATAATTGAGTCCCTTAATCTCATAAGGATGTGAAATGATGTCACTCTGAAAAATGCTAGAAAAATCATCCTTTATGATGTTCTAGAAGGAATTAATAAAATTTCTCAATTATGATTCATATCCTAGCCTAAAGTATCCCTATGAATCTCATGACCAATATACATCTAAAAGAATAATTGATGCTACATAGTGTTGAATTAGTCATGGGAATTAAAGCCTACAAGAAGAATTGTAAAGCTAATTATTTAGAGTAGTGACACCTCTATTATGCAATGTGTGGAGCAAATCATAGACACATAAATAAAACTTGTCACTTTTTCTCAGATTAGAGTATTTAACATATTCGTTCTTTGCAAAATGTTACAATGTCATAAAAAACCTTATGTTTCAAATGATTGTTAAAGTATATTCGAATTATACCTTTGAATAAATCTTGCTTACAATGAAAACTATGTGGAACTACATCTTAAGAATATGATGATATATTTAGAATAAAAGGGAGAAGTTTATAAAGATTACTTGAGCTCAAAATAATCATATTTTGATTGAATGAGCATCGCAAATAGCCCTATGGAATCTAAATTATTATTTTAAAGTCACTTTGTTGGTGCAAACATCTTGAGTTCAGAAGGAAAGATTGGGATTCCTTGATAAAGTCATTTTCAAACCCTATATAACGAGAGGACAAGGACAAAAATAATTAAAGACATCAAATATTTTATTGCAGAGAAAGTATTAATTCCAGGAAACATATATTCATCCTACTATTTTGTACAATGATGAAGTTATTATTTGTACATAGAAATCAATACCAAGCTCTTATGAAAAAACCATATCAACATTGGACTCTCTTGATTGATTGTTGACGATGTTCAATATGTGAAGGGACTGCCAATTCTAGGATTCTGAAATTGGGTATGAAATTGAAAATATAGGGTCGGTAAGCCCTAGCAACCAAAAGAATATTGGATTGGTCATTTTTTTTGAAGATAGAAATCTTAGTTCACACAAGGAACATATGACATCATGATGACATTGTGGATGAAGCTCATGCAATAAGTCCAATATCAAAAGACAGCTAACATTCTTTGCAAAAGTTGTTCCTCCATGGCTCTAGAAATGGAGGGAGAAGAAGTGGAATAATAAAGAAAATCTTTTGACAAAAGTATCTACCCCAAAATTAATATTTGAATATCAATGGCTAGATGTGAGAGCATAGAGTATTCTATGAATTTTTGGTCAATTTGTCAAAATTTTGAAGAAGTTACGTAATCTAATAAGGCCCTTAAGGACTCAAGGAATTATTTGGAGAAACAATGCTATGATGTACCAAAGAAGGGTAGGATAAAAATACATATGTTAGCTTCAGATGGAGCTCGAAATGATCATAGTAGAATATGTCTTAGAATCACAAGGAATTGGCCACTAAAAGTCATCATGAATTGATGAAGGCTAATGAAATATCTTTAGCAAAAGTTTGATGATGATAGGAAGATGATTTGCTCTTTAATGAGCTTGGTATAAATATTTTCTTTTCACTACATACACTAAATCAAATGAAGCCAAAGTATGATGACATGAAATTATGTTTGACATATGTGACACGAAATGATCTTAGGTTGATGGGATAATCTGACTATGATTGGGTTGAAAGTGTTGTCGATGGAAAGAGTTACATATAGCAAATGATTTTGATTAGGGTGAGAAATGGCTTCTAGGATGAGAAGGAAACAATATTCCATGGAAATTAGTATTGTTGAAGTTGAATATATGACATCATGTGTAGTTTTGTTGTGAATTAGTTTCAATTCAAAAAATTTCTTTCCAAATATTTGAATAGGTTATGGAATTGGCCATGATATTTTGTGATAGTCAAAGTTGCATGGTAGGTAAATACAATTTGTATTAAGTACCACTACATTCATGACATGATGCAAAAGGGAGCATAAAATCTTTGGCACATCTTGATTGATGAGCAGATAACTAATGTTCTAAATACACCTTTCTCTAAAGGGATATTTGTATTTTTCTTGGATCATAATATTGTTCTTGTGTTAGCTGACCAGAATTAAGGATATCATCCTTGTGTCAAATTAACCAGAATATGGAAGAATGGTTTGAGATATAATGTTTTTCTTGTGTCACTTAACTAGAATTAGAGATATTATCCCCATGTCAAGTTGACCAAAATTATGACAAATGGTTTGAAATATTGGACACCATATTTATTTTTCATGTTTCTATTGACCAAAATTAAGGATATTATCCCTGTGACAATTTGACCCAAATTAGGAAGAATGGATTCATGAACAAATATTCCTCTTCTGTCATTTGTTGTGATTGGAATTAGGAATGTTATTCCTATGTCAAGCACATTAACTAGAATTAGAAAGAATGGTAAAATGTATAGAAATTTTTTTGTCTCATGTGTTTTGACCAAAATTAGTGATGTTGTCCATGTGTTAAGTACATCGACTAGAATTAGGGAAATGGTTCTATAGGTAGAGTTGTAGCCTTCTAGCATCGCAATCATATCTCTTTCTATAAATATCATGTTTCTTTTATGTCTTCTTGGTAGGCAATGTATATCAGTACCATGATTGTGAGGTACTAGTTGTTTGATAATGTTGATAGTGTTGATATTGATTTGATAATGATGCTAAACTATTGGTAATATTTCCTTAGATTTATTTATTTTTTACTTGTAGACCTCTTGTTAGACATTATGAATATCTCCCTGGCTAAGAATGAGTGTGCAAGAGTGTATCTATGGTCAACCCTCATGATTCTTGATGTATTTATAATACCATGTAAAAACATAAAAGAAAACTAAATTTAAAATTAGATGAAATGAAATAAAGGAAATAAAAAAACCACCTAAAATTAAAATCCTTGAAAATACATCATACTCACGTAAATAACATATTTGGTCCTGATGATGAACCAAACTTTTTGATATGAAATGCGTCGGCCAAAAATTTCTCTTATCTGATTTCTACCGAAAGACTTTGCTTAATACTTACCATTAGTTACTACCCATCAAAATTAAAGCAAGTATTTGCATAAAATATGGGATATGGAACAAGATGTAAATAAACACAGATAATAGGTGTTATTGCCCACCATTATTTATGTGCTCTTCAATGCTCTAACAAATAAAAGTAAAAATGTAAATGTGCAGACTTACTAATGGCTATTACTTAACAAAATTTAATTTACAAAGATACATGATTTAATTTGCAAAGAGGCATGCCTCTTGGGCATCCAAAAATAATTACAAAAATGCACTTCAACATTGAATTTTTCCAATCACTTATTAGACTCACATCTCTCTCTCACACATACATGGGAAGAAATCTAAGAAAGAGGTCAAATTTTCTAAGGAGCTAAATTTTTAAGACATCCCATGTTCTCAACATTGTGATCTCTACTTTTACTTCATGGTTTCTGAATTTTGATAGATTCATGAAGATAAAATAACTATAATATATATTCACAAGCAATTACCATAGTTTATAAATAGTGCTTGTATCTATTGCACTATATTTTTCAACATAAATGTCTCAAGCAACTTAAGAAATAATTCCTTTTCTACGGTATTTGCATTACTATCATACTAGAAAAGATATTATAGTAGTCTGGCTTTCTAGATTTGCTTTATCTTGTAATGGTTTCATAAAGAAAATCCTTCTACTCATTGTGGATGACGTGTGATTTTTTTTATTTTCTATTGTCTGCATTTGATCTATTTCATCCATAAGAATAAATTCAATAATTAACCATTCTTTAATCTAAAGGAATTTAATATTCATGGTAGTTTATAGATCATTTTTCTATAAGAGGAGGATTCTTTCGAAATATCATGGGAAGTTCTAGGGAATATATGAAGTTTTTTAAGTACAAATTCACAAAATTCTAGTATGTTCAATGAGTTTATTCATAATAAAACTATTTTTTCAAAAGAGAGATATGTTATTCTAGAAGCATAATGCACTAATTTTAATTGTAACATGTACCTACTTGTCATGGATCTAAAAGGAAATCTTGGAATAGCTCGAGATGAATATTCCAAATCAAAGGTTAGTGTAAATGGGAAACTATGGAAATATGAAGACCCAAAAATGGAGTTATGGAAAAATCCCAAGAAATAGTAATTGTGATGTAGAAGCCTCACTCCACCTTTTGTTTACTTTCCACATATAAATATATATTACAATTTTTCGTATGTGTTCCTTGAAGGAAAACTATGTCAAATGTTTCTAGTATGTTTATCAAGGTGTCCTTTTAACTAGCACAGCGAGTTAGGGAATTAGCATACAATTTCTAGATAAGCCTAGCAGTAAGGTTTTAGAGATTCCACTCTTAGAAAACACCTCCCCTTTCTATTTTGAAATTATTCCTTTACTCTATATATATATATCTATATATATCTATCTATATATATATATATATATATATATATATATATATATATTATATATATATATGTTAATTACAAAGACGTTGTGGGCATGGAGGATGGAGGAAAATAATTAACTATCGTTAATTGTGTCTTGAATGGTTTTGTTTCATGTTCTAATTTTCTATTGAATTATCAGTTTCAAGGTAGTTCCTATTTTTATTTCCCTTGAGTCGTAAATATCTACACAAAAATAATTCCTTGAGTATAGGCTTCTCATTCCATACCACTTTCGGAACAATGATAACCATTTGAGATAATAACTCTTAGCTATGATGGGAAGATCGAGTTGAAACTATATTGAAAAGGAGTTTGAAATGTCGATTGAGTAAGAACCTCTATGGAGCATATGAGTCCATATTCATGTGTGATTCTCTAGTTTTCAATATTAAAATGGATGGTGTGTCTGATTGATTGGAGGATGACCTCATTTGAATTCCTTCATACCATAAAGCCACAATATAGCCTATCTTGAACATGGTGTAGTGGTTTCCTCACTCAATAGTCGGTAGTCAAGTTATGTGTAAGTCCACTATGGATAGGAACATGAGCAGACCCCCTGAAATCATGTTGGGAATGACCCTAACTGTGTAGAGAGTGGCATAGGTAAGGGGTATTATACTATCAGTGAGATCAACACCGACCTCTAGGAAATCGTGACTCTTAACCTGTCTTGGAAGTCATGCATGGATGTGTTGATTGAAGTTTTGATTGATACATAAGATTGAACAAAATAGTGTTCAACAAAGGTTTTTTCTTCACAGAAATTGTAGATCTAAGAATTTTTAGAGGTATTTTGAATGTTTTTTATGTCATGCATTTAAAACAACAAGAGGGATAAAATAACTATGTGACAAGTGCATCATTTGTCATATTAAAGCGCTTTTGAGTCATAAAAAAAAAAAAAACCATGTAGCTGCAAGACAAATTTGAGAAGATCTTAAGAGTAGTGTTGTTAGTACGCTACCTAGAAGAGGAAGTTGAGAAGTGTGTGGAATGCATGATATCTTAAATTCGAGTTGAGGCATATTCAGGGAAGAATGGATGCCATCAAAATTTCCCGGAGACGAGACCCTGGTACAAGAGACATCAACAAGAGTGAAGATTTTAGTTTTAAGGAAGAGGTAGAAAGAACTCTAGGAAGAGGGAAGCCACATGAACAACTAGTTGAATTGGTTAACAAGGTTTGGTCTAGACCAAAAATAGAAGTGTTATTATACGATGGCAACATGAATGTGGAGGAGTTAAGAGGATATTGAAGAGGATGAAAAGGTCAAGTACATTGTGACCAATTTAAGAGGGTTATGGTGGGATGAGCTACAAACAGATAAAATAAAAAATGTTAAAGAGAAGATTAAAATTTCGGATAGGGTGTTGGCTAAATTCAATAGAATTTTCATGCCCAAGGAGTACAAGCTATATTTGTTTAGGAAGCTACAAAATTAGAGGTATAAATCCATGACAATGAAGAATACATAGGGGAATTTTACAGGTTGCATACAAGAGAAAGTTACTAGACATGTGGTAGTAATATTTGGCATTCACTAGTACCTAAAGGGCCCATATTTGAGTGACACATGTCACCTATCACAGGTTGACATGTAGCATAGGTGATTTCATCCCACTGGTTGGAGCCTGACAATGTTTTTAGGTGTAGAAAGTGGAAGCGTTAGGTAGCGGGAGCTGGGACATGTCAACATTGACAACCAGGAAGTCAACAACTAATGAGAGGTGAGAATGTAAACCCCGTTGGATAACTAACCCATAAAGGGAAGTGTGATTATTTTTTAATGGAATGCAAAGAAAATGTGGTGGGATGTAATCACCAGGACACGTTAGTTAGACAAATCCTCCCATCGGGGCATTTTATTGGCTAGTGATTGCATCGAGGAAACCACACAGGACAACTAAGACTTCTGAGAGGAACTCAAAAGAAGTTATTTGCGCAGTTTAATGAAGTATTAGGATAAAAGCATCTTGCTTGGCAGCACCAACCTTAGCACTAGGCCTTGGTAATTTTTCGTAGAAATAAGACTAATGGTCCATATCCATTAACAAAGTAAATTATCCCATGAAGGGCTTAAAAATGGGGTTCTTGCCCAAATCCCTAGCCAAAGTTCATGGAGACGTGGTCTTATGTTGGAAAAGTAGGCTAGGTGCCCACAAATAAAGAGCTATAGACATGAACGGGTCGGCAATTGTGACTTGAGAATTGGGGTCAATGGAAATTAAATTTTCCAAGATATATGATTCAAGAAAGTGAAGGAACATGATGCGTAGACAAGGTTAATGGATCTTGTTGTGAAACAGAGTTAGGCATCACTAAGCTTCATTGCAATTTTTTATGAATTAAATGAAAAAGATGGTAGGCTATAGTGTTATCCTCTAGTCCTATGTGCCTTAAAGAGAAACGAAGGAGATCCATGATGTGAGTATAGAAAGATATTAGTGGAGGATACCCTTGATTCAATAGTTTGGCTGAGATTTAATTCTCATCACATGAAAACAATAACAAGCTCATTATTTGCATCAACCCAACTATCACGTCTGAAAATAGAAGTGACTGTAGTATGGGAAGCCATACGTTCAGTACAATCGGGCAGTGTGGATGACTGTAGATATAGCATTGTTCATAATTCTATAGAGGAACAATATAATGGAGAGAAATTTGGAAAGGTTCTTGAATGTAGAATGGATGTAAGATGAAGGGTGCAACAATGTGAGTGTCTAAGTGAGAAGATGGCTTGGCCAAGTGTGTAACATTGGTATAATTGTTATAGACATATTTGGCCATTGCAACCGCAATCAAATATGTCCATAAACCAAGGGCTTCTAAACCCCTAAAAGTGTTTCTTTCATACCCTAAAGGAAAAAGGTCAGCTGATTACATCATTTCCTAGAAGTTCTCCTAAAAAACTGCTCAGAATTGGTCAAAAGTGGACCATACAGACCGCTCCATGCTAACGATATGATGCATCTCACCTGTCACATGCAAAGGGTGTGATGCATACTAAAAATCCCTTCTAGAGGGTGTGATGAGTGAGAGTAGACAAATGGCAGAGGCAGTTGGCTAGGTGGAAACCCAAAGAATCTTCTAGAAACTGCTCATTTGACACTTGCCTCTCTGAATTCAAGCAGGGATGGTAAGAGATCATGAAATCTCCAGGTGGAACCAAGAACTATCAGTGAAATGACACTAATCAAAACCCCAGAAGCTCACTCACCCACTTGCAAATATCTAAATATTTGTCCCTCATTCGAGAGATCCAGAGGCTAGAATTTTGTATTTTGTAAGGAAGTGTTGTTGGTTTCTTTATGACACATTGTAGTGTTGGGTGATCTAGCTTTTCATGAGGTGAAGAGGGATTTCATGTTGGCAGGATGGCGCTAGATCAGACTGCTGGGTTGTAATCCTCTCCTCTATTACTTCTATCAATAAAACTATTTGATTTTTCCTCCATATACTTGTATATTTTTTAATCTTGTATTGGTGTATGCATTTGTATGATTAATATAAATCTGGTCGTATATTTTCTATGGTTATAGATCTCTATGCTTTGATGGTATTATGCTGCTTTGACTCTACAGGTGTTCTTTGAAGCCAGACAAGTGAGGAAGGAGTGACAAATATCTATCAAGGGAGAGAGGAAAGAAATGGGGAGCCAAGCGAAAGACTAAGGTTGGTACTCTCTACTTCTCTCTCATATATCTCTCATAAAGGAAAACACAAGTTGCTTTGGTTTGTTTGTTTCCAAGATAGCTACCCGTCCTAGTGGGACTAGCAGCTTTGAATGGACGCTAGTTTTCTCGATAACAAAATGGAAAATCCATTGGGGATCAAATATTTTGATTGTTAGTTACTATTGTTTGCTTTATAAACTATAGACGGAGCTTGAAATTAAGCCAACTAGCCTTCAAACTGCTTTTTCTATGCAATTGCAAAGTAGATCAACGCTGCTTCAGTCAATCTTCGGGTTAGTTTATGAACTGAACATCTGACTTGCCAACATCCTAAGTTCCCTAGTGGTAGCTCAAATAACCTCATTAGATCAGCCCCTATACTTTGTGTTTACTTTCTATCATTAGCTCAGCCTAAATCCCTAAACTTGGCTACAAACTATGAGTGAAAACCAAGCTCAGTCTCGTCCTTGGACCATCGCACTGTCTCTCATTGGAAACCTAGATGCATCACAACTCTCGTCTGTTGCAGGTGAGATGAATCACTATTTGCTTGTGTTACACGCGTGATGATTGAATGAGACTGTTTTTGCCTCTAGATTTTGGTTTTTCCTTCATTGTTTTCAGCTCTATTCAGTAGTTTTGTTGTCTATGATCAGTATATCACTGTTGAAACAATCTTCCTTTGCATTATTCAGCCTCCATTGATAAAGAATTGTGAATGTTTTTTTATGTATTTTTCATCATTAATAGTTCTCCTTTGCAAACAGTAGCTTAATCGAACTCTCATCTTCTAATTTGAAAGTGTCGCAAGTGTCGTTGTCAGTCAAAGAAAAGAGTGTCATAAAGTCTTCCTCTTTTACATAGTCGATTACACTTTTTCCATCTATTTGATTTGAATCATCAATTCTTTGAAGTGTCAAAAGCAGTTTTCAAGTCGAAATTGAAAGTGTCATCTAAATCTTCCTTTCGTTTTTGAAAGTAAATTGCTAAAGTGTCACTTTGAGGAAAGATAGTTCAAATCTGTACTTAGTTTTCTTTTTCTCATTCTCACATTAAGGAAATTGAAAAACAAATGCATGCATGTGCATTTTCATTTAGACTGCATGCAGAAATTGATTTAGGACAGTGCATCTTAGTGTGTGCTCTCTGCTCTATGTTGAAATAATTTTACTTCTCTTTCCTTAGTAGCTAGGATTTTCATTACTAAAGGAAAGTAAATGACTGTTTATCATCTTAGATTTCATATTTAGGAATTGTATATCTACATCACGTGGTGAACCTTAAAGGCAAACTTGTTAAGAAAGATCAACTATAAAATAAACCTCAATGAACATAAAAATGCTTTGGAACCTAATGCACAACATCTAGAAGTCTAGGCTAGAGACGTATTCCGGCATCGTAAAGCCTGGTAACTATCATTTTCATCATAGGTTGCATGATTCCTCCTCTTTGATACGACAAGTGCAAGTACAGACTTGTGCTCCCACATACCATCAGGTATATAATGGGAGACCACAATAGGCTATATCGTTTATCCTTAGGAAGCCATATCTACCACCCTAACGATCACAATGCACTAAAACAACATTCGGGAAGATTGACTGTCATACATAAAAAGTATTCTATAGTTTTGCGATTGGTTTGGTAATCCCTCTATCTATATTTCCAGAGTAATGACTTTCATTCCTTTTCAAACTCCTTAAAAGAAAAGGTCCATCTGAGCACTTGTCACTGCAGAATCATTAAGAATGAAAGGCGACTAGAGTCATCTTTAGCTTTTTCTCGACTCTTAAAATTTTTAAAAGAAAGTTGCTTCAAAGCGTTATAAAATTCATTTAATTTAAAACAACATTTTCCCCTTTTTATTTTGAGTTCATCAAGTAATCCGCGATCGTGGAAGAAATTCAATCAAAACCCCTTCATTCGCAAAGACTAAAGAGTCAACCGTCTTTGACTCCGAAAACAAAACTATTATGGGCCAAGCGATCTTATTTAACTGGGTCAAAGTCTCCTGGTTTATTTGAAACTTGTGTTTCAACATCCTCAGAGACTCCAGTTACTCCAACTATTTATGGTATCCCTGCCTCTACAAAAGAAGTTTTGTAGTTACAAGAGGAATTTAGAACTAATCCTAGTGTAATGGTAAACACTTATATTCCTGAACCAGCTCCATCTAGGGCTGATTCGGAAGGTGTCACCCCTCCAAAATTTGTCGTTGTAGAGCCTATACCTTCTTCAGTCCTGGAAATATTTTATGGACCTAACGGTCTACCTCTTCTGCCTAAACTGATTGTTATAGAAGAGATTGTGGAGGATCGTCCATCTAGTATTCCATGGCATTTTGGAACTGGGATCCACCTATATCCGTCTACAGTAGAGGTTAGTCACCCTTCATCACAAGTTCCTATAGAATCGTTGGGAAATCTTTTGGATAGACTCGATATGTCTAAACGACCATCGACATCTAGGACTGTGTCATCCAATACAGCAGCAACAGAACCTCCTACCACCACTCCAACAATGTTCGTTGGTGTACCATCTATCCCAACTAGTTCTCAACCACTAGATGGAGTCCACCTAGGGACTGTTTTGACAGTATGGTTTGCTCCTATTTGTTCATCCCGAACCTTATCTAGAATTTCTTATGTTGAGTCTCAGTAAATTGATCCTTCACAATAGTATCAATTTGGGAAGTCTAGTCTCCAAAAGCTAATTTTCACTTTGAACACTGGATTGCCACCATATGGGGGGCAGTATGCCTTTTCATTGTTCCCTCTGGAGAACAAGCATATGAGAGTTCAAAAGAATTCGGGTCAAGCTAGAATCGCATCCAATGGTTGGGTACACATACTACCTCAACAACCGAGAGTTGTATATTCAATGCAACAAAATCAACCTGTGTAAAACATTCCCACTACACTCGATATTGCGATGGTGTCACAAGTACAAGCGTTGCCTATTGTATGTCAACATCTAGTCTCTCAGGTCATAATACAACAACCTCTTGTCTCTGCGACTCAATCACTACTGTCGATTACTGGCTCCTTAATTGAAGTGACTCAGGCTAGCTCAAACTGGTACTATAACCCCTCATCTTGGTCAAACATCTAGTATTTGGAAACAACAAATGGTCTCACGGCCATCGCTTGTGCAATATCAACAACCGCAATTCTAGGAAGCTTACCAAGGACTTGAGAACCAAAGCTTTATAGGTAATGGGTAGTCGTATATTCAAAATGGTTACCAACAATCATATTATAATGGTTACACCAATCAACCTTATCAAAGTTATCAACATCAAATACATTATGCTAGTATGCAAGGACCCATGGCTTAGGTGATCCCATCTTATCCTGGGTATGCTTTGCCAAACCTAAATCAACAGTTTCCTTTCATAGAAAATTTAGAATTACCAGATCTGAATTGGCTAACAGATGATCCAATTGCTTATGCCCCTTGGTGGCTGGTGATTCCTCATAAACTTCCATTAGATATTCCTAAATTCAATGGAAATTCGAGTGAAGATCCATCGAATCATGTGATGACCTTTCATCTGCGGTGTTCATCCAACACTCTCAATTATGATTCGATTAGGCTTCAGCTTTTTCAGTGAACTTTAACTGGTCCGGCGGTAAAATGGTACATCGAATTGCGTAGAGCTTCATTTGATAATTTCGCGCTCTTGCCACCACCTTTTTAACCCATTTTAAATTACCCATGAGGTACGAAATGGGAATGAAACTTCTTACTAATTTTAAGAATATGATAGCCACTCACATATTTGATCATATTCATGAGTGGTGACATCATTGTAGAATGGTAAAGACATATGTTCATGATTAGCTATTAGCTGAATGGTTTATTAAGTCATTGTTACCTTCTATTATAGAAGATGTGGCCAAGAGAGGAGTTGTCACTGAAGAGCAAGTCATTGCTTGTGCGCAATATCTAGACTTGATCTATACTTAGTCTGGCATGCTCTATGACAAAATTCTTGATGCTCCTAGACAGGATTTTTCCATTCCTCCTCCTCCTAATTCAAACAGGGACTCTCATGTCGGTGATGACGTGATTGGTACATCAAGTACATAAACTGTGAAGGCCTCATTTGTTAAAGCCCTTGTTGTTTCTAATAAAAGGGTAAATGACAAACTTCCTACCTCAGAGTTTAATGTCATGTCGACTGACAAAGGTAAAGAACAAAAGAAACCAGGGGGCAAGAAGAAAAACAAAAGCAAAAAAGAAGAAACGAGATGATTCGTCTCCTAAAAAATATTTTGAAAACCATTCTGGGCAAAGGAAACCTAATCGACCATGTCTCATATGCGATGAGGACCATTGGACAAGAGATTCTCCACATAAAGCTAAGATTAAGAAGTTCTTCAAGAGTTCAAAAACCTCAATAGTATTGACTAATCCGTTTCTAAACCTAGAAACCAATCTGGTTGCTAACGACAATCCTTTCCCATCCCAAGTGCTTAAGTTTTCCATTTTGAAATAGAAAAATGATGCTTTGATATCAACAAGGAATAAGGATTACAGGAATCCACAGCTCTCAAAAATCAAGGATGTAGATCAACCTAGTAGTTCAACAACAACTTCAATCGAAGTTGTACCACTCATCATTCCTGAGCTAAAGATAAAGCTGCCAAAGGGAGTAGTACACAAATCAAAATTTAATCCTCGTGCTAAAGCAAAACAAAATTATAATATAATAGAGGATCTGGCCAATCGCCATCCGCTATGTCGACACTTGAAGTACTACAAAATTACCCCTCCCAAAAGCAGGCTCTATTATTAGCAATAGGTGGGATTAACCCAATGGATTCCAATCTTGTGGCCTTTAATCATAAAGGATATGAACCTCAGTTACTGGTTCAACTCACTTTCCCCATACAAATGAAAGCCCTCAACAAAATTGTTCATCAAACAATTATTGATGAGAGGGAATCTACATGCATTTTGTCAACGAGTTGCTAGAAATATTTAGGCTCACCACTCTTGTCGCGATTGTCAATGACATTAAAAGCATTCAATGGACAAACATACACCTCATACGGGATTGTATGTAACTTGCAAGTTGAACCGGGGGGCAAGACAGTAGAAATTGGTGTTAAAGTTATCGATGGAAACCTCGATTATAATATGCTACTAGGAAGGCCCTGGATTTATGCTATGGCTACAGTTGTGTCAACATACTTTAGAAAGATTGCATTTCCTTTTCAAGGAGGAATTATGATTGTTGATCAACAAACCTTCCTCCCAAATAGTTCACAAGTTATGGGAAGCATTCCAATGATGCATGGAAGCTCTTAATCGCTTCAAAATATCAGAGTAGGCCTCCTAAAAGACACTACCTTAATGCGTACTTTTTCCCTACTACCTGCAAATAATCTGCCAGAAGTGGCCACAGTGGAAACTTGCAATATGGTATCTTCTATATCTACAAAGATTCAAAAGATTTCCAAAATGATGTTAGCATGGATCATCACCAGGTATTGCCTCCAGGCCCAATATAAATATTGTAGCAATCAATTTTCTTGGCCTGGTGGCAAACGAAAATCAATTCTCATCAAGTGTTTGGATAGATAGGTCTAAGGAATATGGTACCTCTTCAGATCCAGTCGCATGTACATTCTACAGATGAAGGAATTTTTCAGTTAATGATGGTAGGAGACACACCATGGGAAGATTACCACCATCATTCCCATCTTCTGGATTACCATGAAGATTGTTCCAGTAACATTAGTCATCCTTCAGTTTTTTATTTTCTATCAAATACTGTAAATATGGTGGACTCTGAGCGAAATCTGTCCAATATTGAAGAAACTATCGCCATAAATATCTTGACCAAACCAGATGTTGTAGAGAATATTCATGTTGGCAACTCTTGCTCTTCTTCAGAACTGGAAATATATTGCACTTTCTTTCACGACTTCAGAGATGTCTTTGCATGGTCATATGAAGAAATGCTAGGTATTGACTTGAGCATAGTTGAACACGAAATCAAGATGTATCTAGCTGTCAAACTGGTATGACAACAACTTCGGTAGGTGCACCCGAAGAAAGCTGTTGTGATCAAGGAAGAAGTTGAAAAACGTTTACATGCTGGTTTCATTTACCCAGTTTCTTTAACTGATGGGTATCGAATATCATTCCTGTGATGAAAAAACAAGGAATGATTAGAGTTTACATTGATTACAGGGATGTAAATCAAGCTTGTCCAAAGGGAAACTACCCTACACCCTTCATTGACTAGATAATTGATGAATGCACTGGATGCGAAATCTTTTCATTCATGGATGGATTTTTTGGGTATAATCAAATGAATATTAGCCCACAGGACCAGTCGAAGACTATATTTATATGTCTGTGGGGCGCATTCATGTACTGCAAGCTACCTTTCGATTTAAAGAATGTAGGGGCAACTTTTCAGACGGCTATGAATTATGCCTTCCATGACAACAAGAACATCATTCAACCATATCATCCACAACATTTGAGAGCTTTATTTCTACATTGTCGACACTACAAGATACGACTCAATCTGCACAAATATGTGTTTCGTGTTTGTTGTGGTCATTTACTTGGCTTTAGGGTTTCAAAGGATGAGATTCGTCTCAACCCATATACGGTTCAGGCGATCATTGATATGCCTCCACCTTCAAATTCGCTTCAGATTCAAAAACTCCAAGGGAAAGCAAACTTTCTGAGGAGGTTCATTCCAAATTACGCCAAACTTGCTAAAGGTTATATGTGTCTTTTGAAAAAGGAAGTGACCTCAACTAGGATCAGGTTGCGCAAGCTTCCTTTGATGCTCTAAATGAATCGCTAATAAAAGCATCATTAATGTATGCTCCTGACTATCAAAAAGACTTTAACCTCTATCTAGCTGCGATAGATATGACGATCCCAATGGTTTTAGTCAAGAAGACAATGGAATCAAATATCCTGTCTATTATTTAAGTCAAAACTTAAATGATATAGAGAGCAAGTACTCCTATGTTGAAAATTTGGCTCTTGTAGTTGTTCAAGAAGTACAGAGATTTTAACACTATATCCTCTTTCGCAAAACAACCATTTTGTCATATTGCAACCCTATGTCTTACATTCTATCGCGTCGGTTACTTGGGGGAAAATATTCGAAATAGATAGCCATTTTGAAATATTTTGATCTAGAGTTCATAAAATCCAAATCAAAAAAATCTTTGGTTTTCGCGGAGTTACTATGCAACTTCCCATCATCGTCCAACGATTAAACATCCAAAGCATCAATTGTGGATGAATCTTTGTTTCTGATATCGTGGAGTGATCCGTGGTATGGAGATATAATCATCTATCTCCAAAACCAAACATATAGGCCTAATACCTCTCACTCAGAACAACGATGTACTCGATAACAAGCAAATGACTACATGATCGTCAGTGATACACTTTACCATCGTTTTATCGATACAGTTCTGCAAAGGTGCCTCACCCATGAGGAGGCCGAAAAAGTCCTGAATGATTATCATTCAGGAAGATTTGGGGCACATCGATCTAGTTACACTATGGCAGAAAATATTTTCGAGCAGGTTACTTCTCGCCAACAATGTTCAAAGATTGCATAACCGTAGTCAGAAGTTGCCATGCTTATCAAATCTTGGACCGCAAAACCAGAATACCACCTGCACCTTTGCATCCAATAGTTGACATTTGGCCATTCACCAAATGGTGCATAGATTTCATGACATGTAACCCCACCTTGGCTAGGGGGCATGGGTGTGTCATAGTTGCAGTTGACTATTTTACAAAATGGGTCGAGGCGATGCCTACATTAAACAACAGTGGTGAAACAATTGCTCTTTTATTTTTCAATCATGTAGTCTCTAGATTCGGTGTTCCACAAGATATAGTCACAAATCATGGATCACATTTCCACAATCACATGATGGTTGAATTGGTTGCCAAATTAGGACTGTCCCACGATAGTTCTACTCCCTATTATCTGCAAGCTAACGAACAAGTTGAGGCGATCAACAAAGTATTGAAGTGCATGCTGCAAAGGATGATTGGACTCCACAAACGGAGTTGGCACCTAATCTTGTACTTGGCCTTGTGGGCATATAGGACATCGGTGAGAATTGCAACTGGATTTACACCCTTTCAACTAGTGTATGGCCTGGAAGTGGTCTTTCCAGTTCAGTGTGAAATTTCATCTCTCAAGCTTGCAGTCGATCTTCTCCCCGGAACTTCAGAAGAAGAGGCTCATTTCTTGGAACTAATCCAGTTAGATGAAACCCATCATGATGCCACCTTGGCTAAAGAAGCTCATAAGGAATGAGTCAAGGTGTAGTTTAACAAGAATGCCAAACCCTGTGTCTTCTCAAAAGATGACTTGGTCCTACTTTATAACCAAGAATCCAATAAATTGGGAGCAGGCAAGTTCCAATCATTGTGGACGGGTCCCTACATTGTTAAGTGAGTCTTAGCAAAAGGAGCCAGTGAGCTAGTAGATTATGATGGGATTTCTCCATTGCAACCCGGAAACAGGTTGTACCTTAAGAGTTACTATGCTTGATTAAGTGTAGTAATATCTTTATATGCTTTTGTTACATTTTTTGTTTTCATCAAGAGTGATTGTTTTCGTTAGGTAATCCACTTTTGCATTTGTTGCAGATGTCAAACCTATTGGAATCATTTGTTCGATACACCAACAGAGCTAGTCGTAGTATGCAGAACCTATCTTCTACAGCCTGGGCCATCTTTGATCCAGGTGGTGAGTTAGTGAGTTTCAGAGGGGTATGTATTGGTCGAACAATGAACAACATCGTTGAATACAACATATTAATAGAGCTTCTCTCTAATGCCATCACACATGGCAATGCCAACTTGTTGTTAGGCTAGACTCACAACTTGTCATCCTACAGCTTACTGGTATCTATTCCGATCAGAATCCAGCTATCTATCCTATGTTCCTAAGCGTCAGGATTTTGGAAAGGTACTTTGATTCTAAGCTCACAACTAGACTCACAACTTGTCATCCTACAGCTTACTGGTATCTATTCCGTTCAGAATCCAGCTATCTATCCTATGTTCCTAAGCGTCAGGATTTTGGAAAGGTACTTTGATTCTATTCAATATCAACACATTTCTAGAAACTTAAACACATTAACTGATTCATTAGAAAATTATGTGTTAGATAGACATTCATAGCATTTATGAAAGAGAAGCATTTTAAACATTCGCATCAGCATCATATAACATAACAAAAAAAAGCTCCGAAAATAAAAAACATATATAATTGTTTATAGTTTTTACAAAATGTTTTGTGTCCAGGACAAAATTGGTCATATGGCCAAAAAAAAAAAAAATGCAAGAAAGCACCCTAGAATAATGGTGTTGTGTAGGAATTTACAGGGTAAGTTCCTCAGATAGAACACCAAAAGGACACCGCTCACAAACAGATCACAGATCAATACACCAGTATTTTGACGTGGTTAAAACCCTCAGAGAGGGAAACAGCCCACGGCCTGCGCCAACGTGGCTACTACAGGCAATTTATTAATAAAAGAATGAAAATTTACATAAGCTTCTCTCATGCACGGTTAACCTACAAATGACCCTCCATGCGCTTTAAATAGAATTCA
>APFE031199856.1:277602-306283 GCA_000404065.3 Pinus taeda
CTTTACCCAAAAAACTAAATATTTAAAAAAAATTGAACCTTGTGGATCAAAGTTAGCTTTAGCCGAAAAACTAAAAAATTTTCTCAATGTTTCTGATTTTCCGAGATCACACTAAGGTGCAAGGAAAAGAGCATACGCATGAGAAAAAAAAAAAACTTCCTTTCTGTTTCTGATTTTCCCAGATCGCATAGAGTCGCAGGGCAAAGAGCATACACAGAAATGAAAGGTGTAGATCCGGTTAAAAGAAAGCTAAATAAATTGAAACCAAAATAAGCAGAGAGAAAATAACAGTAAACTGCAAATAAAGACTGTATACCTCCAGATCTTAAAAATGACGCAGATATGGCTACCGGAAACCTTTTCGCGTGAAACGAAAGGGGTTCCTCACTGGAACAGATACTTCGAACACAACAGAGCAGTTCTCTCGGCCCGAAAGCAGTCAGAAACAGTAGATCTAGGAAACGACAACCGCATGCAGTTCTACCAGCTTCAGATTTGGATCACCAACGGACGTGGCCCTCAAATAGCTCTGATACCATGTAGGAATTTACAGGGTAAGTTCCTCAAACAAAACACCAAAAGGACACCGCTCACAAACAGATCACAGATCAATACACCAGTATTTTGACGTGGTTAAAACCCTCAGAGAGGGAAACAGTCCACGGCCTGCGCCAACGTGGCAACTACAGGCAATTTATTAATAAAAGAATGAAAATTTACATAAGCTTCTCTCATGCACGGTGAACCTACAAATGACCCTCCATGCGCTTTAAATAGAATTCATGGACCAATCGGGCGTCAAGCCACGGATCAAGTGTCGGTAATACCGAGGAGAGAATGAACCGTCGGATCACTACATATCGTGACCGTCGGATTGTAAGTTACAAAATGTACAAAGGTAAAGAAACACACTTTACCTAACTCTATACCTAACTCTATACTAGACCAAGTTGAACTTAACTATTTCCTATGTGTCAGAATATCCTAACATGTTGGTAATAACAAGTCACCGCTTATGCGATCATACATAAGAGCCTAGTCCATTGACTTAGCACGCTAGTGGTATGGTGTTGTAATATCAAAGCTAACTCGTTGGTCCTCACATCCTAAATACCAAGGGAGAGATCCTTGATCTAAACCTACAATATGGCAAGGGTCTCAACTACATCCATATCACGAAGGACAGTGCTCTTTACAGCCTCTCTTACTGGAACGGTAGCTACTACCCTCGGATGCACTACTGGTCGCACCGGTCCAATATCTACACAAGTACATGGGTTTGATTAGTCTTGATAACATTTAAAAAACACAAGAGTGTTATAAAAGAAATAAACAGAGATATGGTCAAATATTTTACCTATAACACCCCACTTCTCACCAGCCGGCAGCACCAAATTTGGGTCACCACGGAAATCCATCCTGACATATGGATATTCAACATAAACCATCTATTGATGGTTGAACCACTCAAAGAAGGTATCAGAGAATGAAATCTATGATTGACCAGTATGTGTTGCCATAAGATCAACCCATATCTACATCCATGGTTCTTTCAGTGTTGGCACTCTGAGTGAAATGTACTGTGGTTGCATCAGTGGGATATTCTCCAAGGCGAAAGTGGTCAGAATAGAACCATAACCAAAGTTCTTAGATATTCTATTCTTCACCTTGGTAAGTTGTTATTTTATCACCGGAAGTATTGCCTCACACCAGTTGAATACGTTCGGTTCAAGGCATTCCAGGGCATAATACATATAGGACCTGTTGGCCAAGTGAAGAGTCGCACTACTAGCCAATCTAGCAAAGGTGAATAAGATAGTCCTCAAGGACTGGTCAGTGACATCTCGAATGCTAATCTTTCCATCCCTGATCGGCTGAGATCCATCTCTACAGAATCGGTGAATATAATCCCTAACGGATTTGCCCCCATGAGTAGAACCTGATAGTGATTGAGGGGCACCACGACTCAATAAACCGTTCAAGGAGTATATATCCTCAACAGTCAAAGGGATGGATTTACCCCTATGCTAGAACACTTGATTGGTAGCAACCCATGCATCGAGAAGATATTGCAACAAGTTGATTTGTTGCCTCATGCTAGATATGCAGAAGAACTTGAGCAAGCCATAGTTCTGCAATGTAGTCATCGTACCCGAATCATGTAAGGCAATCATATCATCTTCTTCATGCTCACATTCACGCCATGTAACAACCATCTTTCTCTGATGAATCTCTGAAAAATAAACAAGATAAGAATTAGAATCCTGATTTGGGAAAAAACAGGCAAAATTTCCATGAAACATCAGTGCATAAACTTTCCTCCTTACGCCCATCGCACCCTAGCTGTGTACTGGGTGGGATGCATACTGACTGGCCAATGGCCAGCTTTGTATGCATTGCACCTTTCGATGAGTACTAGGTGTGATGGGGAGAGAATGAACTGTTCAAACCCCAGAGGCCCAAAAAAATAGGAAAACATGCGAATTAGAAAAGGAAAGAATGCAATTGAAGAGCTCAGGGTTAGCTCCTACCTAGTCTAGATGGCACCAAAAATAGTCCACAGAATCTCCCAAAATGAACTAATGAAAATCGAGGAGGAAAACACCTCTAGAGCTCCAACAATCACAAATTTCAATGAAATGGTAAAATGAGAGGTAAAAACTACTTTTATGTTACTGTTCATGTAATTCAAGTAAGGTATTGGTTTTTTAACTCATTTTTCAAGCAGGTGTTTACATTTCTAATCAGTTTGATTGAGAAATCTTACAGGTACTACAACCATCAAGAGAACATAGTGTTAATGATGAATCGAACATCTCTAACTATTATCACGAGCAATGTTTCCGCAAAGTTCAAGCTCATTAAAAAATAAACGTAGTTATGAGCATATGTTCCCCAAGAGTTCAAGCTCATTAAGAAATGAACCCGATTTTGGTAAATAAACTTTGTGATCGCATTACTATCAGCTTTTGAGCCTTGGTCGTGTTCTTATCATCGCCTCCACTTTTTAGCTGATCATCCACCTCCACTTGATTGTTTACCCTTTTGAGGAACAGCTGCGATGAGTGATTTTGTTAGCCATCTTCTTTACACTACCATGATTTAAAAGTTCTAAACCTTACTTGGAACCAACTGTTACCCGAAAATATCACTCGTTCCTCAAAGATGAGTCTCTTTTAAGCTCTTTTTAGACTCGTAAAATATAAAAAGATTGCTGAGCAATTGGCCTCTCTAGCTCATTAAAGTGATTGGAAGTGCCATCCATCCTCTATATTTTAATCTTTTTGGACCTGAGGGATCATTACACAAAAAGATCGAGCACTTGTCTTTTTCATCTCGTTAAAGTGATCAAAAAAGTCATCCCTTTCGTATTATTTTATACTTTTTCGGACTTAAGGGATTATACTACAAAAAAGGATTACTGGAGCTTCCTTTCCATCTCTTTTCAGACTCTCTAAAACTGAAAAGGACCAAGCTATCTTTGTCATTAAACTCATTAAAACAATAGCGACAAACTTGACCGTTACAGACAAGAGCGAGTTTCAATATCACTAGGCTCGCTAAAACATAGCGACAGGTTTTCCCAAAGGACAAATTATAGAACAAGCATATGTTATCCTCCTCAAGCATGACAAAAATAAAGAGGTATTGGTCAGCAATGACTAGGGAAAAATGGGAAGAAAACTTGAAGAACTTTATTGGTAGCAGGTTGCTCTTGAACATGACACTTTCACTCCATCACCATGATTGAGTCGGGTTGGGTTATTATGTTCACCAGTCATATCAGCATTGGTCCTCCGTACCATCCATTTTTGGGGTTAACGCTACCAATCCATTTTAGTTTCGTCGATATGTTCAAGAGAAGTTGCTTAGAGAAATCACCAATCCAGCTAATGCCTCATCCACTACAATACCTTCACGCTCCATTCTTTCATGACCACCACCCTGAACCTTGTATCATCATATTGTTTTCACCTCCACAAAATCATTTTCTCTGTTCCGTGTCGTAGATGTGAGATTTGTCAAGGGCCTCCTATGACAGGTCACTTCTTGTCAACATCAGCTCATTATAATTGAAGTTGACTTAGGAGCAACCCTTTCAGTACTTTGAAGCTTGCATGCCTCAATGGCAAGTTTCTCACTTCCGGTGATAGGTTTACATCAATGGCCTTCGATCGAAATATTTTGCGTGGTGTTCAACATCGACTCATGTATTCACACCACGTGAATTGTAGTACAATACCTTGAGGGTCATTATCATTATCGATGATTCCTCTCGCGCATGTTAATAGCTTACATCATTGGTTGGTAATCAAGTGATGTCTTTCCATGTTCGACACCAGAACATCTTTTCACATGGATTGACTTGTACTCCATTCAAATATTGAACGATTTTGAAGACCTCGGCTCTAGTTTCATATATCTGGGCTTTGATATATTGAAGAAAAGAAAGACATCAAATGTACATCATAGCTGCACAGATAATAATCCAAGCAAGGGATGATGGCTCTACTAGAATCATCAATCTTCCACACAGTTGGTTGTCCATCCTATGTACATGAAAATGAATTTATAAAGCTAAGCATGGTAATTCCCGCTTTAGCTAGAACATGAAAATATTATGAAGATAATGTATTATATTTTATCTTATTACAGGTCACCTTCCTGTTCGAAAAACCTCGGATCCTCGTGATAAAGCATTTCACCCGACATCAAAAGATTTACAACCTCATGCTTTAGGGGGCAAGTGTTATAGAAATATTTAGGCACTGCAACCCCAATCACATATGTCCATAAACCAAGGGATTATAAACCCATAAAAGTGTTGTTTCATGCCCTAAAGAAACAAGGTTAGTTGATTACATCATTTCCCAGCAGTTCTCCCTGAAAAACTGCTCAGAACTGGTCAAAACTGGACCATACAGACTACTACATGTTGTGGGTGTGATGAATCTCACCTATCACATGCAAAGGGTTTGATGCATACTGAAAAGCCCTTTTGTAGGATGCAATGAGTGAGAGCAGATAAATGGCAGAGGCAGTTTGCTAGGTGGAAACCCAGAGAATCTTCTAGAAACTGCTCATTTGACACTTGTGTCTCTGAATTCACCTAGGGATGAGTAAGAGATAATGAAATCTCCAAGTGGAACCAAAAACTATCAGTGAAATGAAACTAATCAAAAACCCAGAGGCTGACTCACCCACCTGCAAATATCTATATATGGATCCCTCATCCCAGAGATCCAGATGTTGGAATTTTGTATTTTGTAAGGAAGTGTTGTTGGTTTCTCTATGAAACATTATAGTGTTGGGTGATCCAGCTTTTCATGAGGTGAAGAGGGCTTTCATGCTGAGAGGATGGTGCTAGATCAGACCGTTGGGTTGTAATCCTCTCTTCTATTACTTCTATCAACAAAGCTATTTGAGTTTTCCTCCATATACTTGTATATTTTTGAATGTTTTATTGGTGTATGAATTTGTATGGTTAATATACATCTCATCCTATATTCTTTATGGTTATAGATCTCTACAATTTGATGGTATTATGCTGATTTGGCTCTATAGGTGTTCTTTGAAGCGGGACAAGTGAGGAAGGAGTGGCGAAGCTCTATCAAGGGAGAGAGGAAATAAGAAAGGAGGCAAGAGAAAGACTAAGGTTGGTACTCTATACTTCTCTCTCATGTATCTCTCATAAAGGAAAACACAAGTTGCTTCGGTTTGTTTTTTTCTAAGATAGCTACCCATCTTAGAGGGACTAGCAGCTCTGAATGGACACTAGTTTTCTCAATAACAACAGTAATGTACAGGGAAGTGAATAGAGTTGGTTGTGAAGTAGAGAGAATAGTTTAAAGGATATATGTAGAGATGAAGGAAGGGATTTGGCACTGCATTAGATCAAAATGTTTGTGTCAATGTATTAGTTTATGTTTTCAGTTTGAAATTTGTATGAAAATTAGAACAGTGGCTAGACAAGGTAGTGGTCTGCATTGATAAGAGGTTGGTGCCTCTTGGACATTTGTGGCTTTTGATTTGAAGGGGGTGGGAACCTCCTATGAGTGGGTTCTAATAAAAAACTTTATATAATTAAGTCGGTGCTCAAATTACATCATAATAACAAAAAAATGGTGGTTTTCTCCCTTTGGGTTTCGACGTAAAAAATACCTATGTCAATATATGTGTGTGCGCTACTCATTTGTTGAATTGTGAACATATGTGAATGTCCTATCTTGTTGTTAATGTTTATGGAAATATGAATTATCTATCAAATAACTAAAATTAGTGAATAGAATAAAGGTTTTCACTTTAAATTTTAGGAACATCATTATCACTAATTTATCACTCCCCCCCGAAGTATTTCCTTATTCCAACCACAAGATACCTGTATTTGATGTGAAAAACTATGGTTTTGGGAAACTTATGCAGAGGCATATCTCATTTCTCGAGGGGTAGATGTTTGGAGTGTTTTATTAGTCAATTATGTTGTCCCAACAAACCCTCCTACAAATGAAGATGGTAAAATGATATCTGAAAACAATGCAAAAGCCAAGAATTCCATTCTCTTTGGTCTTATTCAATATGAAATAGTAAAGGTGATGCACTATAAGTAATCCAAGGAAGTTTGGGAAAAACTTAATAAGAAGCTATTGGCATTATGGCTCATTGACTAGTTGGAATTGATGTCAACCTGTTGAACCTGGTAGTACACCCGATTTTTATGAGTTCTAATGTTTAGGCTATTGCAGCAATGTTCTAGGAGTACACAAAGGTTTTACAAGCTAAGAAATGCCCTTGAAACGTGTTGAATATGTATAGAAAGTTCTATGCTAAAAAATTTTAAATTCTCTAGAAAGATTGTCTTCATCTAGGTAACCAAGCATTGCACGTTCAAGGAATCTAATTCTATCTGAGAAATGTCCTTTTGTAAGTAAAATTGAATATGATGTGCACAAACAAATTTAGTTTCCCTTGGGGTTGCAAAGAGCTTTCGATTCCAATGACCAAGAACCATTTATGTCCTTTTTATAGCATATAAACACATTAATTATTGATAAATGGGGTTGATGCCATTAATGGATGGATTTGGTTCCAAACAATTAGAAAATGTAGAGGGTCGACTTGCTCTTGGGTTTTTATTAGACAATGGTTTCATCATGCCTACAATGGTCCTATTCAGATGATTAAAATCTCCAAAGAAGAATTGTTTGAACATTTTTTTTTAAAATAATCATTTGTTGAGGGAGAGGGGGGAATCAATTATTATGAAACTCTTTTTCTTTCTCTATTATGCTTATAGTCCATTATTATATTCTTTTACTTGTCAGAGAAGTCATTGACCAAATAAGTGAATGAAAAATTTCAAACATACATGTTCATACAACAATGACATGAGAAACACACACACATTTGACATAATTTTTTTCATGTGGAAACTCAGACAAGAAAACCACCAAATTTTTTGTTGGTTTATGATGCAAATTAAGCACTCACGTAATTACATATGCTTGTTTGGGAGCACCCATTCACAGGAAGGAATGCCCCGCTTATTAATCAAGAACCAACTTTACAAGAGGAACCAACCTCTTCAGAGTTGAGGTACCAAATTGCTCTTGCCATCATTCTACTATTTCATACAATTTTCAAACTAAAAACAAAGGCATACAAATTACAAGTAAAATACTAATATTTATGTTTGCAGATTCAACTTCTGCACTCAATATTCTCTTCTCTCATGCATCTGATGTGTACTTGCTACTTACAACAACATATTCCTCAATAGTCAGCCTCCTCTATCAAGAGTTGTCTGTTGACTTCTCTTCAGCAGTTACCTCACTATTCTCAACACAACATTCTTGTTGTTGTATCACATAGTGTCCTCCTTGGTGCCTTTAACACTCTATCTCTCCACCCACTTCTCACTCCATAGAACTTCAGGAGCTTGCTCAACTCACCCATCTTCTTAATTGCAGGTAATGGTTTTGTTTCATTGAGGCCAACTGTCCATGAAATTATTTTTTGTTTGTACTCTAATTGCCCAAATGTACTATGGCATGGCTACCCTTGTTTTTATTGCATTTCTTGGTAGTCTCTTATCACAATGCCAAATCATATATGGTCCTTGTCGTTATTTATTGTCTGACTACATAGAGCTCCATGCTAAGAAACTAATTCTCAGGTGACCCACACACTCCTACGAGAGCCCCATTCTCATTTATTTCTCCACATAGCTTTAAAGTTCACTAAGATGACCATTAAGATTCTTATTTAACACAAGAAATCATGCATGCAAATCAGTTGTTTGCATCCTTCATTCACCCAAATTCATCGTTATTAGAGATGTCATCCTCAATTCCTTGTTACAGAGTCTTCTGCAAGTCTAGTTAATTTCAACATCCAACTTCGCCATTCATGCATTCAATTTTCTAGTTGTTTACCCACACATACTTTAACTTGTTGTACTACTTCCACGATAGAATTCCATATCATAACTTTCATTAAGAAACCTTACAAAATCACGAGCTTCTAACTAGACTTTAGTCCCTTGGCTCTTATATCCTTATCATTTCTTCTCCATGGGAACGAGAGCTGTGACCAGTGGTATAGCCCTTCGGTACTACAGTATCAAAGCCACCATATCTTGTAAATTTTATTCAATTGGTGTTATGAGGTCGTGAGTCTCTGAGTTCCCTTTGCTTGAAACTTTCTTGTTTTTCCTCCATGGGGTTGGACACTGTAACTAGTGGCTTAAAATTTAAGTGCTAAGGAATTTTGCTCTTGCTAGGGGATGATATTCCTTTGTTAACTATTGTGCAACCTTGTTTCTTGGGATTCTCATGGCCAGGTTCCAACCAATATCGAAAGCGCCTTCCATCATAACTTTTCAAAAAACCATCTGCACTAAAGCTACAAGGTCTTCATCCTTCAGTATGCTGACCTCCGATGTGACATCCTTACTCCATGTGGAAAATCCTTAGTGGTGACATGTGTCACCCAAAATTTGACCATTAGGCCACCCAATAAGGTTGAATCTACCTACCACGTGTTCTATCATACTTCCATGTCATCCTAATCTCACATGCCACTACAGCTTCTCAGAGCCAGTCTTATGTCATCATGTGTCCTACTAGAGGAGATATTTGGTCCCATCACTCCTTGGATTTGTAATAGGATCCTTTGTTAATTTTATTCGACATTTATCAAGGATTTTTACCACAATCATCAATGTCAGATATCATAAGTTCTAAAGGTTCCTCTCTTAGAAAGTTATTATATTTCAATATTCGATAATTTGATGTCCCTATATTTTGATGCTCCGATGCTTTGATGTGTTGATATCAGGGGATCTGACATCTAGTGTGCCAATTTCCCTTTTAGTTTCAGTTAGTTCAACCTATCACTAGTGATAAAATATGCTCTTGCAAGGTGTTGTTATGGTGTCAAGTCAAATTTTTGTCATTTCGGTGAATCTTCAGATAAAAATTTGGCCATTGGTTGTTATTTCTAGGTCATTGCTACTCCCTTCACTTAGTCATGTTCTTCAACATTCATAATGGTCATTGTCTTTTTCGAGGTATCATATATTCATTTATATGTCTTGGGTCATGAAATGGTTAAATTCCTCATTTTAGGTCATGGTCTAGGGTTTCACTCCATGTTTCATCCTGATACCATATGTTAAAACAAAAACATGTCTATCATGTAATTCAACCAGTAAATGGATTTAGTAGCTTAGTGAAACAAAAATAAGGGCAAAGGTAATGTTCTATTTCAAGTAAGACAATGCTATAATACACTACCTTGTCTCATCATTTCGCATAGGGACATTGCTTCTTCAAAATATGTTTTTTCCCAAATGGAGAAGAAGTTTACAAACATGAAAGAGGTTTTTTCAGTGATAGGCCAAGGAACAAAAACATCCTTCATTTTATGCACAGGTATTACCATTTGAGAGAAATTTCCAAACTACAAGGGACAGTTGTTATACTTCTGAACAATTTGACATTATGACAAATTTTTAGGGATTTGAGAACATCTTGGTAGCTCTTAATGACTCTATTGTGTAGTAGACATCCTCAAATTTACAATGGTACCTTCAGATAGTGACTTGGATTAGTGGAAAGCATCCAAAAGTTCTCTACAAGTTGGCATTGTACTTTTGTTAGAGACACCTTGGGTTTTTGGAGCGAACTAGGAAAAATCAACTTTTCTCCCTACTGGAGTGGGTAAATTACATTATTTATGAGTCCATATTGTATCATACTTCAAGAGCTTTCCACTAAGCTATCAAGTTCGCTATTTGGAGTAGTTTAGGGCTTCCAAAAGCTGGTTGGAAGATGATGCTATGCTTCTGTAGGTGGCACTCCACTTTGATGAACGGCATTACGCTTCTGGAGGTGGTGGTCCACTTCCATGAACTGTGTTGTACTTTGGAGCTATGATTCTACTAACTATGCTATGATTCTAGAAGAGTAGCCTGAAAACTGCCCAAACTCACCCAAATTCCAAATAGAAATTTTCATTCTAGTTTGTTTCTCTTTTGAGCTATTCAATAAGGTTTCTATCATAATGTAGGGAGATTCTTCACCATCAAAAAGGGGAAAACATCATAAAGCAATTAAAATCCTGAGATATGAGCCTACCAACTATAATGAAATCAACTCATCACCATTCATCAAATGGTGATTTGAAGATGTCAATAGTCTAGGGTTTTGTTAAAGGATAGATGAAGTGGGTTTCCATGAATAACTAAATGATTTGATTGCCACCAATCTGAAAGGGGAAAGGGCCATGATAGCAAGGGTTGAATTTACATTTTCAGTTGATACCATTTCTCTTACTACATGGATACTTGATCATGGAGATTACTGGTTCAAAGGCATGAGCTTGGACCTTGAACATTACATACCTTTCTTGAAATCACCCTACAGATAGGCCCATACACACTTCATCAATTTTAGGCACCTATTGGAAAATTATGCACCATTTATGAAGGTTGTAATGAATTTTTTCACGTGTGAGGGAAGATTTTCTAGATTGTATGCATACCACATTAGGCTTCTAATGCATTTCCCAACTCTGAAACCTATCAACATGTGTAATTATTTGTGTAGAAGCCTTATCAAAATTTTTGAGAAGGTACAAATGAAAGGAAAAGAACATCACCCTAGTATTTTTCATCATAGCTTGATAAAGATTGTAGTTCTCCATCAGCTAGCAGAGAGGAACATGACATAGCATTCATTGATAGAAACAACTTTGCAGTGGAATGAAACTACCTTTTTAGTTCATCATAAAGACACATCAAGAAAGTAGGTGGAGGTAGGATCATCAAGAATGTTAGTGGAGGTTCCCCAAGCAGCTAAACCTGAGGTGACTAGAATGTATCAAAGAGTAAAAAGGCTTGTGTTTACTTCTCAAGTTGAGAAAAGGGCCAAGCCTTCTACATTAGAAAAATAGGGATCACATGTACATGATGAAGACCTAATTGAACATGATTTTGAATTGGTGGACTTGGAAGCAGCCAATGAACCTTCAAACATGAAACAAATTATCAAAGAGAAGGATTCTCAAATCAAATATGTTGGGTGAGGGATCCCCCAAGGCATGTTTTGGGGCTTAAAGCCCATATTTTGACCAAATCTTTTGTAAAGACTCTGTGTTTTATGGGTGCAGAGCACGAAGATTGTAAATAAGTCATAGGGTTGTCTGCCCTCATTTTTGTAATGTTATGTCGACTTTAGAAATCTAC
Source organism: Pinus taeda (assembly GCA_000404065.3). Taxonomy (NCBI): domain Eukaryota; kingdom Viridiplantae; phylum Streptophyta; class Pinopsida; order Pinales; family Pinaceae; genus Pinus; species Pinus taeda. The sequence continues at coordinate 289,349 of APFE031199856.1, forward strand.
CCATGGTTCACGGACCACGTGATTATATAAATAGAGCAAGGCTTTAAGTTGTAAATCATCACAAAAAGAGAAGTGGAAGTAGTAGATGGAGAATTGAGTCTTATCTAAGTGTATAGTTGAGTATTTGGGTCATAGAGTAGGAGAAGGCTCTGTAGCTGAGTGCGTAGAGGCCTAATAGTCCACAGTTGAGTACACGGACCCTTGTAGCTAAGTGCGCAGGGTGGGTTGAATCTGTAACCTTTGGAGAAGTAATAAAGAGAATTTTTACACCATTTCTATGTATCTTTTTCTATTTTGTGCATTGAATATGTTGGGTATAAATTGTTTTTCTATTCTCTATGTGATGCATGAAATTATATGAATGCGTTGATAAAGTGAGTAGAAGATAAATTATAGGAGGATTCATTACTGAGTTTGCGGTAGATACTTCAGTCAGCTATAGACAGGTAGAGCGACACTTTCTTAAAGGACCGTGAGGTAAGTATGTAAAGTCTCTGAATACTTGGATTAAAATTCTAGTGTGAAAAAAGGGTTATGCAATTGCCTTGATGTCTGGAGCCACACAAAGTGGAAAAACATATAGAAACAAGGGATTTAAGGGACTAGAGAATAGCCCTTTGATTTCACCTCCATGAGGGGATGAGGGAGAGCTCTCGAAGATCTCGCTGTGAAGTGCGATATATTTGATAAGGCAAAGGATTTTGTACATACCACCCTCACCCACACCACCATTAGTTTCATCGCCTTCACCTCCATCTTCGCCCGTACCACCTCCACCACCACCACGAGTCGATATGGCAAGCACACTAAAGCTTCTTGTATTTTAGGGAGTAGGAAATGAAGATCTAGACTAGTTTTGGTTCATGATAACAGCTGTATGGGAATTGAAGGGAGTTATAGATGATAATATAAAGAAAGTGATGTTGGTCAGCACTCTACAAGATCGCATGCTTGCCTCGTATATTAAGCATTCTAATGACAATCCGAATGCGGGAATCACGGATATCCAAATTGCACTAAATAGGGAATTTAACAGACCGAATTTATAAGTGCAGTCGATCATTGGATTCCAGGAGATCACAATGCTTCCATGTGAGACTCCTTGGGAGCTGGATCAGAGACTGAAGTGTATGATTCTCAAAGCTAATATGACTTTGACAGATGGACAACAGCATGAATGGTTTGTATCATCGCTAACACCGCATTTGAGGAACGTGCTGTCACAACAAAGGTTAACGACTTAGGGAGAGGCCTTGGAGATCATGATGAGGCTTTATGAAACCCTGATCCAAGATTCTAACTTGGGATTTCAGCAGATCCACGTGCAGTTGAAAAAGTTATTCCTTGGGATGCAAAGTCTGAAATAGGATAGGACATCCCGACAAGTAGTGCACGAAGAGGTGTGGTGCGTAATGTTAGTTTCAGTCTTTGCAACCTTCCTCCAGTGATCAAACATGCTCTTACAAAGTGATTTTGAGGTGTCAAGGTCAAATTTTTTCATTTAAATGATTTTCAAGCAAAATTTGGTCACTAGGTATTAGCTCTAGGGTTTGTTTTCACTCTTTTCAAAGTTGTCCAAATATTGGTCCATGTCACCATTCAGCTGAGTGTATCATCATTCAAAGCGTTTTCATCATCATGTCAAGTTCCACTGGGTAATTTTACACCTTGTTCATGTTTCAATTGTGCCTAGGTAAAGTTCATTTCCCTCTCCTAGGGTTTTGAAGGTAATTTCTCTTGGATGGTCAAATCATTTGCAAAACCTGTATCCAGATGTTCATACACCTTCCCCTATCCTTCATGTACCTTATTAAACACTTCCCATCACTGAGATCCCCCAAATTCCTCATTTTTGCACAAACCCTAGTTTCTTGGTACAAACACTATTTTCTAGGCTAGACCTATTTTTTGCCTTTTTGCACCCCTTCCCCTCACTCAATATTTGAAATTCCACTTTCCCCTACTTCCTAACATTTTTCCCTACTTCCAAAATTTTTCTCAAGAATTTAGGAGCCCCTTATCCCCTTCGTTTTGCTTCATTTCGACAAATCCTGGTTCACACATCGGGGTAGATTTTCCTCAAATGATGCTTCTGAGCAAGGAAAGATGAATTTGGGAAAACCGAGAGAGGGTTTTGTCCAAAATAACCCAGGGAATAAAAACCTCCTTCACATTTTACACAGGTTTCATGGTCTTAACGAAATGTCAAAAATACAGTTGCCTCGGGAGAATTGATGCACCTCTGAAGTGACCTTAAGAAAGTCAAGTTTTCTTTTATCTTGGTTGACCAAATGACTTTCTTGATGAGTCAAATCATAAATTGACACAACGTGTTTTCCAATTAGCTATCATGAGCTCAATTTAGAGTTGCTGAAGACCTTCAAAATGTTTACTGCAACAACACTCTACCTTGAGACAGCCTCATTTGGCACATTTTGACCAGTCTTGGGAGATTTGATTTTCGATAGGGCAAATGAACTCTAAATCGACAAATTCAAGTTGGGTTGGAAATTATACTCAAAGAAATTTCCAACAAGCTATCATGTACCCAATTTGGACACCTAGAGGGCCTCCAAAAGGCTCCTTCCAAAAGGAACTACGCATAGAGATGGCACAGCGCATTGGGCTTAAAAGCCTGAAATCCATTCAAAAAATTCCTCCAAAGCTCCAAAATTGCAAATTCTTCATTCCACAAGTAAGTTAAGACCTCACCAATACTAGTAAAGGAGTTTTACATTCAATTTATGGTGGTTGTCCAATAAGAAAATCAAACCCTACCTTTTAAAATACCTCAAAGAAACTTGCTGCTAGGGTTTCAATTCACTGTTTTGTCACCAAGTTCACTCACTCATCCCATTTTTCCCTTGATTTCATTATTTCCTAAGTTCACGTACCCCCTAAATTCACTAATCCCCTTTCCCAAAATTCCCTTTTCCAAAATCTCAATTGTAAATCCCCAAACCCTAATCCTATAATCCCAAACATCCCATATTTCCCTAAATAAAATCTATCCCAACAGTCCCTTAATTCTCCACTATTTTTTCCTCCCCTTACAGTCCCTCATTTCATTGTTTTCACTTGGTGACAAAGGTCAAACACATCATCAAAGGCAATCCAAGACATTTTGATATATAAACACCTATTTCATCAAGGCAGTTTGTTTACCAGCACCTATGACATCTGATCATTCGTATGATTATGATGAGGAGACCCACAGTGATTTGCCAACAGAAGCACATGCACCTAGGAGGCCTCATAGAGGTGGCAAAAACATAAAGAAAAATCGCCAAAGCTGCCTTAAAGGAGGAGGGTGGAGCTCACTTCACTCGAACAGGAGATCAATGCCGACCGAGAGTCTTGGCTTGAGAGAGCCAATGTTCACTTAGAGAGATTGTTGGAGAAGTACAACAAGGAGAAAAACTTGTTGAGACATATGGTTTTTCACTACGTGGCATGAAACAAGGTTTGCAAGGCATGAATAAGGAATTTAAAAGCAAAACTAAGGCATCAAAAAGGAAAAGAAGGCAAAAAGAGCATGATCGATTCTAGATATTAGCCGAGGCATCCTTGGCCCATCATAGCTCTTGATAAATAAATTCCAGCCCAAATTTCAAGAAATTTGGAGCAATTTTTGCATTTTGAAATATTTTTGCACTAAAGAACAGGTTTTGCCTCCCTATGCGCCATGCCATGTGGCGCTCGCTTTTGCTAGAGGGCTCGAAACCTCAAAAGCTTTACATTTTTGTATTTTTCATGACAAATTATGATTTCTGGTGCATGGACAAGAAATTTGGGCAAGTTTTGAGCCCTCAAGAGGTCAAAAACACCCAAAAAATGACCTCACTACCCCTATTTTGACACACAGGAAGTAGTCTTGGGTGATTTGACATTTTGAGGGTCAAATGGACACCAAATTGAAATATTCCACTTGGGTTGGAAAGTAGACATGTGGGGCTTTCCAACGAGCTATCATGATCTAAATTTGGACTTCTAGAAGTGCCTAAAAATCAGCTCCAAATTGGCGCGATGCATAGAGAATTTGGGCGTGGTGCATAGAGAAATTTGGCCTCATTTTCACTCTTTAGCTCAGAAATTCACCCAGTTTTGACTAGTTTTACTTTTTGATGTAACTATTGATCTACCATGATGTAATTTGATGACCATGATGTAATATTGGAACATTTTTACTTGTTCTAGAGGATTCATTCACTAAAAAGTGAAAATTAAATGAATGAATCAGTTTCCTAGCATATAGAGGCAAGTTGTTTGTTTGCCTAGATTTCAGTTCCTTGCATAGAATTGGTTCAAACATCTCCTAGAATGATGATCTCGACCCCTATAGGCATGGGAATGGGTTGGGCTAGTCTATATCATGTATTTTCTGAGTCATTTTCATGGTTGGACACGTAGGATTGCTTGGCACATCATTGTACATTCTATCTCTGCATTTTTGGCTAAGGAAAGACCAGGGTTTTGCGGGACTTGTTGGGATCCATGTGGCTCTGTGTTTTGATGTTGTTTTTTTCTATGTAATTTTAAGTTCATTGATGTTTATTTGTATCATTTTCCCTTCTCTTTGCTTCTGAAATTAAACAAATGAGTGATTAAGGTAGAATTCACTGGACTGTTGTGCTCTGCCTTGAAATTTTGTTTAGTTTTCAATGTTTTCATGTTTTTGAGGAGGAATCTTGAGACTCTCTTGCCCTCATTGGCTCCTCACCAGTGTAATCCATCCATTCATTCAATCTAAAGCATCAAAACGATTTCCTTCATTGCCCCAATCAGAAGTCTGCAAAAACTAAGCCTCATCCCCAGACCCAAATTTGCCTTTCCCTTTTTCCAACAAAAATCCCTGAAAAACTCAAATCAAATCCTTGCACTTCATACCTAGCCTAATATTAGAATCTATTTCAGTAGATCAATTTTTGTAGATCGATTGGACACTATGAGCGCACTTGTAGAAGCCATGAGCTGATGATGGATATAACTCCTGCCTATAGAGTTTAGGTTGAAATGCAACCCCTAGACCTGAATGCAAGAGTAGTGCGAACCAGATTTCAGGGCCGCAGAGGAGTCTGGGGTGGAGGAGGACTTGGAAGAGGTCACAGACATCTGATATGATACAACTACAGAGGGCCAGGACATTATGCTCACTATTGTAGAAATACATTGTGCCCATCATGTCTATATTATACCTTGTTTGATCATGAGACGAAGGATTTTCCTATGCTGATAGCTAAGATACACGATAAGGGAGCGTTGCCACCTCCCCTGACTTAGAACCTGCAGATGATGAGGTTTTAGTTGCGTGAGGAAGAGAAAAATGTGAACATTGTGCTCCGAAGTGGAAACATGATGGGAGATGATAAAGGAAAACAACCCAAAGATATTACTTGGGTTCTTAAGGCTCTGAAAAAAGAAGCATAGTTTGATTTGGATCATGCTAAGGAAACCTTCATGGAAGCTAAGAAGAGCTTCGCTGATGTCTCCACTTTTGAAAGAAAAGATAAACCAAAGCCAGAAATGGACCCATCTATGCTTACGATGTTCCTTGAAACATGCATGAAGCTAGTACGCGACAGTAAGGTTGTAAAAGGATTACATGAACTCATTAACAGATGTGCTGAGATCATGCTGGGAGAACCATGTGTAGTCTAGAAGATTGGAAAACACAAGACAAGGACAGGGAGAGAAATGAGGCTAATCACGAAGATTGGAGAATATGAGAAGGACCAAGTAATTTTGGATTTAGGATCAAATGCAAACATTCTACTGAAGTAGACATGGGATTGCATGGTTAGGCCTATGGTCCAATGGTCTCCCATCCAGCTATGAATGGTGAACCAGCAAAAGGTAATACCTATGGGGAGATTGTAGGGAATCACCATGGATATTGAGGGAGTGAGCATGCTAATAGACTTTGAAGTGATAGAGAATGTTTATGACAACAATCCCTACCTTGCGCTCTTAGGAATTGATTGGGCCATTGACATGAATGGGGTTATTAATCTAAAGAAGTCCAAGATGATTTTTTAGAAGATGTTTCTACACACAGTTATATCCTTGGACCCTGTGGAAGGATCGTGCTATACAGAGAAAGTGTGTGACTATGAAAGTGACGATGATTTGGACTGCATCTACAATATAACCGCGCGAGAGAAAGATTGGGTAAATCCCACCACAGATGGATGGATCTCATTGGAGCACAAAAGCTCTTGTACGTCAGATTCTGATGACGAGATGAAGTGATGGTAGAATAGGTTACATGAGGTAACCATGTTGAATTGTAATATGATGACAAGATCGTTGTGTTGTGTATCGGCAAAAGCTAGGGATCTACCTACTTATGATGGGTTAAGTGAGGTAGATACTTTCCTAGATAAGTTTGAAAGGGAGCTGCTAGAAAAACAACTTTTCTAGGCCTTGAATTGGGTGTTGCACACTACACTTGCAAGATGGTGGGGTACACAGTAAGGGAGCTTTAAGGACTGGTGCAAATGCAAAAGAATGATTCGTATGCAGTTTGGGAAGCCTAGAGTGTGATTGACATAATTGTAATGGGCAGGATAAATCGTGCATACAGTTAGCCAGATGAATGCCAAAATATGGAAAACAAACTACGCATATGCACATGAACTTCCCGTTGGGAGATACGATCAATAAGAATGCCTTGGGGGGGAGAGTGCATGAATGGTTCCTCATGTTGGAACGACAAAGTGTTGAGAGAATGACTGTGCAAAAGGTTATCCATGCAGAAGCATTTAACGAGGTGTGTCAAGCACTAAACAAGGTATATAAGGTGCAACGAAGTGATTGGGACCTATGCATACTAGTAGTTTTATGGGCTTATAGGGTGATGCGCAAGAAACTAAAGGAACAGACGCCTTTTGGGTCGGCCTATGGAGAACATGTTGTAATGTCAATGGAGTCTGTCATGGCTAGTTCACACATAGCAATGCCCATGGATATGACGGATCACAGAGCCTTGGAAGAAGGGATCATGTAGTTGGACGAAGAAGAATGCTTGGGACCTAATGAAAAGATCCAGCAGGGTGATATTAGGCTCCAAGAACTCATGAAGGAAAGAGTTCGGTTAAGGGTGAAAAGCACCATGATGGAAGAAGAAGTCAAGAAGGTTGAGGAAGGAATAAAGAATGACTTTCTTGACAAAAAGGTCATGGTGATAAGACAGGAGGCGCACAGTTCTGTTGACAAATTTATAAGCTACCACTGAGATTTGATCAGTGTGATGCCTTGGATCAAGCCATATATTACTAAAGGGATCACTAATGGTGGCGCGATGCAGATGTTAAAGTGCACGATGCAGATAATAAAGCTAAAAGTCAAACTTTTCCTAGGAAAAGTGATTGATGGTTGGTGGAAGCCATATACAAGTGGCCCGACCACTTGACTAGCAGTGGGAAGCATAGTCTTAGTACTCTAGGAAGTTGGAATGAGGCACGGGAATATAAACTACTCTACTAGAGAGTTGCGCAATGATAGGACTGCATGCATGACCAAAGTGTCACAAGGTTTGCAACAGCACAAGGGTAGCTGCGCTGCTACGTGAGTTGGCTGTAAAGTGACCGTTATAGTCACTATTCACAATGTGATGCTTGGTTTGAGACCAAATGGAGCGGGCAGAAAGAATTTAAGGCAGACTTTATGGGCTGGATTTGGGAAAATCTGCTTCCAAGGGAGAATTAATGAATCGGATTTGGGGGGAACACTAGAATTTAAATTGAAAAGGCATTATACATTGCAAAGGGCTACCCAGTAAACAACAGTTGGCCATTTGAGAATTGAGCAATTTTGCGCCCATAGATCTATGAACCCAGATATGTTTTATGTTTTGAAGTTGAAGGCATTGCTTCAGCACTTACCTGAGCCGTTGAGAGATTTGTGGAACAACAATATGACCACATCATCGGAAGACATGAATATCATCGAAATGACCACTGAAGAGGCCACATAAGACATAACAATAGGATATGCCCCTAAGAACGCTGGGATAGTCGCAGAAATCACTAAATCACCACACACGCTGAGACCTAGGAAAGATAAACAAATCATGATTCCGATGTGCGTGTCCCCTCGAATCTTGCTGCAAACTAAACTTACCATGGAAGAAAAGGGGAAAGTAATTAATCTAGAAACTGATGAAGAGGAGGAAGACCTTAAGGAAATCCTTGTTGAAGACGAGGAGGATGAAGAGATGGAGGTGGAAATCAAGGGCACGGACCCTCTAACCAGGCTGCCCGCATATGTTCCTCTACGAAAGGGAAATGTAGGGGTGCCCAAGGAGCTAGGTGAGAGCAAGGGCTCTCTGTACAGACTCTATTACTACCGGATGATGTAATTTTTGAATGAGTGCACTTGGGACGAATGACAAGTCTAATGTTTGAAGACTAGGATCTCGCAGACCATGAAAAGTTCCCACACTTGGCAACTGATCATCTCATGAAGCCAAACAAAAACACCACAATGAGAGTTATAGAGTTGGAGCTGCACAAGTGGTTTCAAAGAGTAGAGAAAGCAGGGTTATTGAACCTACTCTAGGTGTTGTATTACCATCATACCCCAATAACTATCTTTTTTATCAGGTAGCTACTTTTCATGGTGCATGATGGGTGTTTTTGGCTGGAGGAGCCCATCCCCATCACAGACCACTTAATTCATGGAATTACCTGACTGCCTTGCAAGGGGGACGACCCAACGGATATCTCAGAGGGTAAGAGCAATGACTTGGCCATCACAGAGGCCATGAAGGAAAAATTCAAGCTAGAGAAGAAGAAGAGACAGTATGCAATCTCTAGTATCAACAATAAGGCAGCCAAAGTTGTGACCCAGATATTGACTGGCAAGGTTATGTAGAAGTGTTGTGTGGATGAGGTGCTTATGCTTGTGGTAGCACTTGCCGCGTTGTGTGTAGAGGCCATCCAGTTTAACTAGTCAGAGTACCTGTGCAAGGAGTTCCTAGAGAATTTCCACAAGGCATAGGAATAGGGGAAGACCTTCCACTATGCATGGCTTCTACTATCCATAGTGTTGGTAGCTTGGGAGTTTCCTGAGGACAGCTAGTTCCCCACAATTATGCAGGATCTTCCGAAGCCAGCAAAGTACGCTTCACTGTGGGCCACTAAAGATGTGCAAAGGATTCGAGGCAGTAAGATATTATAGTTGTTCATGGAGATGAACATTAGAAAGGGGATTAATCTTAAGCCGCAGTTATCGTCCACTATCCACAATAGCCTACAAAGCTTCACAGTGTTCAAGGTGGACATCCATCGCATGTACATTAGGGTGTGCAAGGACCCTACGAAAAAGTGGAATGAAATGTCGTACCTGACCATGGACGTTGTTATATTTGCCATGCTTGAGTAATGGATACTTGAGTGGTGCACTACAATCATCACCACAATGGAAATAGAAAAGTCTACTATAGAACAAAAGAAGGAGGAGGAAAAATTACAGATGGCACAGTTGGCTGAGAATTGAAGGAAAGAGGCAGTAGCAACAAAGGCACAAGAGGCACAGGACGCCACGTGGGCAGCAGCAGAACAACAGAAGGCAGAAATAAAACAACAATAGGCAGTAGAGAAGGAGCATGAGGGCCATAAGTCGTTGTCACCTAAGAAAGAGCTTGAGACAGAGGAAGGTGGCATGGACCTAGAAACAACATCTACACACTTGAAGTGCTAGTGCCTGAGAGAGCAAGTGGGGCTACGAAAGAAGTCGAAAGCTTCTAACACTTCTTTCTATCCAAGCACCCTCACCGAAGAAGATCTCCATGATATAGGGGAGATGATGCGCGAAATCATTACAGAGGCCCTCCAACAGCTCACAGAGAAGAATCAGACTGTGTTGGGGCCCTCCAGGCACAGATACAGGAGTTATAGGTACACATACCTTAGGCTGGTACTCCCTTGACCAGCCTTGCAGTAGGAACGACTGCGGCCGAGGAAATGTTGTGCGCCTACATGACCAACACCATAGTGCTGTCAGAGAGGGCACTCATTATAGCCAGTAAGCTTAATGGGCCTACGGTCAGTGCATTGAAGGGGGTAGGGATCAACATGGTTGTTCTTTGTGGGGAGACACTCTATGTCTTAGAGGACGGAGTGACTACAGAACTACGGGCTAGGGAGGGTCATGCATTACAGGTGTTGAGTGAGAAAAAAATTAATATGGAACAACCAAGCCTGCAACACAATGAGGTAGTGGCATAGAACGGATAGATGATGCAGGTGGTTGAGGAGGCCTGCGAGATGGTCCCTAAGTTGCCATCCCAACAAAGGCACCAACAGAGGCATGCATCTAGAGGTTAGCAGTAGGGGTGTGCGAGGCATGAGAAGAGATAGCTAAGGTTCAGCTGGAGCTGAACCTTCAGATAGTAGAGTTGTGGTTGAAGGCATAACCTTCAAATCTTCCTGAGGTAACGGAATAGTGCACCAGTTCCATTACATCGTGGATGGAGGAGATCAGCAGTGTAGTGAAGGACTACACCAAAATGTTGGAATAGTTGTTTGAGGTCCTCAACACTTTGTAGGAGGACTTGAACATACAATTCTTAGAAATAGATGTGCATGAGCTGCAACAAAGATATGATTACATAAAAGGGACCACGCAGAAGGTGGCCCTGACGCAGAGGCTCACACAGATGCAACAGGCTAAAGCGCTTAAGGAGCAAGTAGACGCAGTGTGACATAAAGAAGTCATTTTGAAGGCACATGTCAAGCCTTAGATTGAGGAGGGTTTCATCATTATAACCTCAATTGAGGCCAAGCTTCTACAGATGCAGCGAATGTAGGAGCAGATACAAGGAAACAGTTTAGATACAATAATCTTTGAACAACACGTGTAGGAGATACAATAGGCACCTGCTCAGTACCTTGTTGATCTTGCAGTAGTTTGGATAGAGTTGGGAGGTCTCCACACAAAGATCTCTACACCAACAAAGTGACTCAAGGGTGAGACATGATGTTTGTGTTGGGGATCTGTTGGGCACGAGATCCCCCAAGGCATGTTTTGGGGCTTAAAGTCCATATTTTGAACAAATCCAATGTAAAGACTCCGCATTTTGTGGGCGCGGAGCAAGAAGATTGCAAATGAGTCATAGGGTTGTCCGCCCTCATTTTTGTAATGTAATGTCAGCTTTAGAAATCTATTGATGGTGCACAAACCATGGGATTGTATAAATAGAGTGAGGCTCTAAGTTGTAAATCATCGAAAAAAGAGAAGTGGAAGTAATAGATGGAAAATTGACTCTTATCTAACTATAGAGTCAAGTCTTTCAGTCATAGACTACAAGAAGGCTCTGTAGCTGAGTGTGCAGCCCCTGTAGCTAATTGCATAGGGTAGGTCAAGTATGTAACCTTTGGAGAAGTAATAAAGAGAAGTTTTACACCATTTATGTGTATCTTTTTCGTGTTTTGAGCATTTAATGTGTCGGATATAAATTTCTTTTCTATGGTTTATATGATGTGTGAACTTATATGAATGTGTTGATAAAGTGAATATAAGATAAAGCATCTGTTTACGTCAAGATAAAAAATTGTTGCAAGAAGATAAGTAATATTTGGGGTATCACTTGGGGAAGTAGCGCAGATCGTTCTTAGCATAGCGCGAAATTACCTTAGTGCCTGGTGAGGGTTGCACAAAGCTGATTATAAAATATCACGATGGCCTTGTAGGTTAGGATAGTGCATGAAGTGACTTGCCTGAAGGTATTCATTGTTGGAATAAACCAACCCCTCAGACATCTCAAGGGTGGAGAAACTTGGTTCCAACATCCCCCCATACTGCTTTTAGTGAGACCTCAGTCCGTGCTCCACATGTTATTGCTGAAAGGACCAGTAGTATAGATATTTGTTTGGCTAATTAAATCTAAAGTTGGGATAGGCCCCCTCAAGCCAACAAAAGAGCTCATGGAAAATATGGAGAGAACAAGGTTTGTCATTTCCTTCCTTGAATAAGAGAACAATTAGCTTAAGGGTAGACAACTCATTATGGACAAGGAGAAATCCAAGGTACTGCAGCAAGGAGACAAAGGTAAAGTAGCGTTGAAGCCTATTGAATAAGAGGAACATGAAAAGCAAGTTGGGGAAGGGAAACCAAGAACCAAGGGACTCAAAAGAGCATTGAAGGAAGAGAAAGACCATAACCTGCTAGACAAAGACATAGACATCGAAGATAGAATTGCCTTGGAGATCAATGAAGATAGAGAGTATTGGCTAAGTAACGTCAATTAACACTTATAAAACCTTCTTGAAAAAGACAATAGGGATAATTAGCTATTTAGGAACATGGCCCATCAATATCAGACCATAAATATGATTTGCAACATCAACCTCAAGCGATTGAAAAACAAGCTAAAGAAAACCCTAAAGGACAAAAATGAGAGGGATATCTTGGAGATTCTTGCTAAAGCATCCATGAGAGCATAAAATACCTAATTTTACACTTCACAACAAATTTGAATTTTTTCGGAGCATTTCGTTTTTCGAAAATTTTGATGCCAAATTCAAAAAATGGGCACAGCGCCTTGGCACTGCACTTTTTCCTCGGGGCTCCAAATGACAAGTGACTTACACTTTTGGAAATCTAGTGACCTCCTCTCAAAACTAATTTCATCATATTTCTTAAACATGGGTCATATTTTTAGGAAAATGAGAAAAAGTGGTAAAAAATCATCATTCTACCACTCTTTTTGAGAGGCATTGTGCTTCTTGAGACACCTTGCAAGAATGCGTTTTTGAAGGCCTTTCCATGGGTCATTTTCAAAATTTCAAGCTGTTCTGGAAACTATCCAGGAATGGCTAGTTGAACGTTCTCTGATATCTCAATTTTGACTTCAAGAAGGCACCTAAAAGGGGCCTCAAATTTGGCACTGCAGTCCTACAAATTTCTGAGTTTTTATTTAAAATTTCATTGTGTAATTTCCTAGTTTTTCAATTTGACTTGCTCAAAGTCAAAAATCATGATGGAATTGTAGTAGTTAGGGGTCATATGATGTAATAATAAATAAATATATATGATAGGTTTATTTTATGGTTAATTAGGCCTGATAAAGGAAGAAAAATTCAAAACAAAGCCTAAGAGAAGAGTTTGTATTTGACCTTCTCACTCTCACCTGTTGGTTGAGAGAATCTTGGAAACAACTCCACTACCTAGGAATTTGACTCCTGAAGGTGGAGAAATTGTTTGATTTTGTCTATATGTATCATTTCTTATTAAGAGAGAAGGGTTGGAATTTTGTGTAGAAGGCTTTGTATGTTTATGACCTCTTCAGCTAATATAGGAAGAGTTTCAACTATATTTTAGGAACTCTAGTTCAGTGAGTCTATGGTGTTTTTTTTATGATTCTATCATTTTGTAATGGATAAATCATCTCCATTTACATCATTTATCTTCTTCCTATGAATTTCCTTGCAGTTATATAGACGGAAATCTTGAATTTAAGCTTTTCTTATGTGGAATTCACAATTGTGTTTCCTTTCTTCTAAAGCTAATGAATTCATGCTTTCACACACTCATTAGTTTCTTTTAAGCTCTAAAATGTATACTACATTGACAAACACTCCAATTGCACCATAACGCACTAATATCTAGCTCCTATTTATAATTGTCTTTCAATACTTGAAGCCTAGACCTAACTACCTACTCTAAACCCTAGTCAAGCAAACCTAAGAAACCTAAGTTCACAAGAACTCAAAATAAACTTATATATCTAAACTAAAACCTATCTATTTGCGTATATTCATTGCGGAATCCTTTGATAGATCCCTCTCTAGTTCAGTAGGGCTAGCTACCAAGCTAAAATTGGTTTGAGGTTACCTCATTCGATCTCCTCCGCAGCCTAGGAAATTGTAGATGATAACAGTCTCGAGTTTTTGACGTCCTGATCTCCATGGTTATGATATCTAATATGTTTCCTACACCAATATCTCATCGTCCTTAGGGCATCAAATCCTCATACTTGAATAGATCATATCTTTTGATCTAGGAGTCCATTTTTGGACTACCACATATCGTTTGGAATCTCTTCAAGAGCACTTTTCATTAGATAGGGTCTGATGTAGGCTTTGAACCCATATGCTACCTTTGATATGGATCAAAAATTTCTACCAAACGTTTCTCCTTGACTCTTCTTCTTGTGCTTGGAATGCTAAATTCCCAACCACCATAGTCATTATTATGGCTTCTCTAGTAAGTCTACCACTGTGATGATTCTCTACATAAAGCCTGCATCTACCATGTAATTTATCCTGAACACCCAATTGTCATGCTGACCCTTGTTGACATCAATTCCAACACTAACACAGTGACCCATACACCATGAATTATCCAACAATCTCCCCCTTTGGCATTGATGGCAACATCGTAAGCTCCCCCTCAAGTGAGGCATGGTCTACTTCAATGCCAATATTCTCCCCCTTTGACATCAATGGAAAAGAATAATTCCTGAATACTCCCCCTGAACCATTTTAGCCTACTCTCCCATGAGTTCGACATGCTAAGTTGTTTCCACCACCTACCAAAATGAATCAATTTGGATGCAAGAGTCACAACTCCTATCCGTTGCCTGAGATATTTAGATGGTTCTCTTGTGGGCTTTGTTACATTTGTGATAGCAAATACACTGAAGGTCATAAGTGTGCTGAGAAGAAATTATTCTACATAGATTGTGAAGAGGAAGAAGAAAAGAAGAAAGAAATGTCAAAAGAAGAGGATATACTCCAGGAACATAGCCTAGATGAAGAACAAACGAATCTGACCATATATTGTAATGCATTAGTGGGAATTACCACCCCTCAAACCATCAAGATAGAAGGACAAATCAAGAAGAAAAAGGTAATAGTGTTGATTGATTTAGGAAGTACTCACAATTTTATTCATTGTAAGGTAGAAAAAGAATTGAATTGCTTCTTATATCCAGCACCAGAGTGTCAAGTGATGGTTGCAAATGGAGGAACAATAAATTGCTTTGGAAAGTGCCATAATATCAAGCTATCCATGGGAGAAAATGTATTGACTAGCCCAATGCTCTCCATTCCAATGGGAGGTGCTGATGTTGTATTAGGAGTCCAATGGCTACAATCCTTGGGTACAATAGCTTTTAATTTTCAAGAACTTTTCATGAAATTTCCTATGGAAGGAAAGGAAGTTGTACTAAGACGTATTGCAGGGAAATCGGGAAAGATAATCAGCTCTAATGGTATGACAAAGCTTCTAAGAAAGGAACAAAAAGGTGTAATTGCACAATTATGTTTGCTAGATGTTTCCACATTGGAATCATCTACTTCTCGAGATCTCCAAATAGCCTTGGACAATCATTCGAAGGTATTTGAGACTCTCAAAGGTCTCCCACCTATTCGTGATCATGATCATGCTATTCATCTGATTCCAAGAAGTGTTCCTCCAAACATCAGTCTGTACATATATCCCTATGCCCAAAAGAGTGAAATTGAACGTATGGCTGCAGAAATGCTAGAGGCTAGTATAATTCAACCGAGTCAAAGTTCTTTTTCTGCTCCAGTAGTATTGCTGCACAAGAAGGATGGATCATGGCGCATGTGTCTGGATTATAGGGAGCTCAACAAGCTCAATGTTAAAGATAAGTTTCCCATTCTTGTCAGAGATGAATTACTGGATGAATTGCATGGATCAATTTACTTCACCAAGTTGGATCTTCGTTCAGGATATCATCAAATCAGAATGAAGACTGAAGACATTCCGAAAACAACATTTAGATCTCATGAGGGTCATTATGAATTTTTGGTCATGCCTTTTGGCCTTACCAATGCACCCTCAACATTTCAAGGTTTGATGAATTCAATTTTCAAACCATTCCTTAGAAAATCTGTGTTAGTATTCTTTGATGATATACTAATCTACAACAATGCTTGGAAGGATCATGTTGAACATGTTGACATGGTGCTACAATTATTGGAGGAAAAACAATTATATGCAAAAAGATCCAACTGTTTCTTTGGAGTACAAGAGGTGGAGTATCTGGGTCATATTGTATCTCATGAAGGAGTTAAGGTAGACCCTAGAAAAATTAAAGCCATTAAGGAATGGAAAATCCCCACATCCATAAAACATCTTTGAGGATTTCTCGGGTTGACAGGGTATTATCACAAGTTGTTAAGAATTATCGGAGAATAGCAACACCTCTAACAACACTATTGAAGAAAGATGCATTTCCATGGACTCCAGAAGCAACAAAGGCCTTCGAACATCTTAAAGAGGCAATGTGCCAAGCACCTGCCTTAGCTACACCGGACTTCACAAAAACTTTTATTGTGGAATGTGATGCTTCAGGAAATGGAATTGGTGCTGTTTTAATGCAAGATGAAATACCCTTTTCTTTTGAAAGTCGTCCAATCAAGGGAAATTTTTTACACAAATCTATTTATGAGAAGGAAATTTTGGCAATACTCCATGCACTTAATAAATGGTGACCTTACCTAATGTGAAGACACTTCAAGGTAAAAACATATCATGATAGCCTTCAATACTTTTTAGAACAAAGATTATCCTCTGAAGAGCAACAAAAGTGGGTAACAAATATGTTGGGTTATGACTTTGAAATAATCTACAAAAAAGGGAAGTAAAATGTGGTGGTAGATGCGCTGTCAAGAAAGGATGAGGATGTGGAAGCATTATTGTGTGCCATTTCTATTATCCAACCAGATTGGATAAATGAAGCAAGGGAAGAATGGAAGAATGACAAAGAAGTGTGGGCACTTATTCGAAAGTTACAACAAGACTCTAGTACGTCGGATACATTTAGTTGGAAAAATGATTGGTTATGGTACAAAGGTCACTTATACCTCTGTAAGAATTCCCAGCTAAAACAAAAGATTCTTATGGAATTGCACACTTCTCCCTTAGGAGGGCACTCGGGATTTTTAAAAACTTACCACAGGG
>APFE031199856.1:311962-340932 GCA_000404065.3 Pinus taeda
GGAATTTGTGGATATATTCTTTGAATGTTGCAACAACTATGTGTGAAAATATGGCTAGTGTGTTCTTCAACCCAAATGGCATAATAGTATATTGAAAGGAGCACCACTTAGTTGTCAAGGTGGTCTTGCTCTTGTCTTCCAACACATTTTGATCTTGTGGTACCCTGAGAACCCATCAATAAAAGAATATACTTCTTGCCCGCCGACATTTTCCAATACTTCATCTATGAATGGGTCATGCACACATGTGTCATTCAATTTATGGAGGTCCAAGCATATTCTTATCTCGCACTTCTACTTCTTTTCATATACTAACATAGGGCTTACCCAATCAGATTCTTTCACTTGCTCAATGATTCTAACTGCAAGCATTTTGTCTAGTTCTATGTGGACCTTTTCCTTGTACTTCAAATTCAAGTAGTAAGGCCTCTACGTAACCGGATTTGCATCGGGTTTTAAGGTGATCTTCATCATCCCTAAATGACCAACAATCCCCTTTAAGTCTTTGATCATGGTCGGGAATAAGTCCTGGTACTTGCGGAGTAACTCAGTGACCTTATCCACCATCGTGTCATCCTAGTCGTCATCAAGCATTGCATACTTAGGTTCAGCCTCCGTACCAATGTTAACCTATCTTTTCTTTACCAACACGGTTATGTGAGGGTCTAGCCCTTGAACCTTGCAATAGCCTTCTATTTCTGGAATGTTAACTTTTCACAGATCCCCATCATCTCCTTCAGTATTCACGTTGTAATATGCTAGCACGTAGCTCAGTTGGGTCACCCATTAAGGCTGAAGCACTTCCATTGTCTCCTAGGGCATTTTGAAGATCGATGCTTTAGCTACTTCTAGCACATCATCAACAATATCCCACTAATGATCCTCAAATGTAAAGTTTATCAGGAATCCTTTGCGTGAGATATCCCATTCACTCATTATGTGGCAGAGCTCTGTCTCTATATACCAGTTCATGGCTATAATATTCAGGGTATGATAGAATAGGTGCACCCACTCAGGTTATGGCTCTTCCCCATAGACTTTTGTCCATTTGGTGAGGTGCATGCGTGAATCATCATGTCCATCATACTTTTCGTTTAACCACATCTGAGGATTCCCAAACTGCATGCTCATCATCCTTCTACATTCCCACCAATCCTCAGAACTTCTTTGGTGCGTACCCCACCATCTCACAGGCATAGTGCATAGTGCCCATTTCATAGATTCGAAACATTGTTGTTCCATCACTACTTTTTCAAATCCATTCAAGAAGTCATCCACTTCACTTAACCCATCATACGTAGGCAACTCCCTTACCTTTGTTGATACGCAGTGCAATGATCTTTTCATCATGTTACAGTTCAATGTGGTTACCTTTTGTAACCGTTTTTTCCATTGTTCTATTTCCTCATCTGAAGCTTATGTGTAGGAGCTTTCGCACCCCCATGAGATTTGTCCATCCGTGGTTAGATTCACCCAGTCTTGTTGTCATGCGGTTATCTTGTAGATGCAATCCAAATCGTCATCGATGTCGTTGTCATGCACTAGCTCTCTGTAGTGCAATCCTTCTACAATGTCCAAAGGTACAACTAAGCACAGAGACTTCTCTTACAAAATCATCTTGTGCTTCTTCATATTGATCACCCCATTCATCTAAGTGGCCCAATCTATTCCTAATAGTGCGTGGTAGGGATTGCTATCATCAACAATATTTATCACTTTAAAATCTGCTAGCATGCTTACTCCTTCGATATCTACTATGATTCCTTGCAATCTCCACATAGATAGGATCTTTTGCTGGTTCTCCATTCGTAGTTGGATAGGAGACCATTGTAGCATAGCCCTTCCCATGTGCTCCCATGTCTACCTCGGTAGGACATTCATGTTTGATCCTAGATCCATAATCACTTGGTCCATCTCATATTGCCCAATCTGTGTGGCCAATTTCATCTCACTTCCCATTCACATCGTGCACTTTCGGAGCTTTTGGATGACACGTGGTTCTCCTGGTGTGGTCCCAGTGCATCTATTTATGAGTTCCTACAACCCCTTTACAACCTTGCTATTGTGCAACGCCTTCTTGCATGCTTCCAAGAATGTTGTGGGCATTGAAGGGCCCATTTATGGCTCCAACCTATCATTACTTCCTAAAGTGGATGCATCAATCAAGCTCTTCTTGGCTTCCATGAAGGTTTCCTTAGCATGTTCCATTCACATCGTGCACTTTCGGAGCTTTTGGATGACACGTGGTTCTCCTGGTGTGGTCCCAGTGCATCTATTTATGAGTTCCTACAACCCCTTTACAACCTTGCTATTGTGCAACGCCTTCTTGCATGCTTCCAAGAATGTTGTGGGCATTGAAGGGCCCATTTATGGCTCCAACCTATCATTACTTCCTAAAGTGGATGCATCAATCAAGCTCTTCTTGGCTTCCATGAAGGTTTCCTTAGCATGTTCCATTCACATCGTGCACTTTCGGAGCTTTTGGATGACACGTGGTTCTCCTGGTGTGGTCCCAGTGCATCTATTTATGAGTTCCTACAACCCCTTTACAACCTTGCTATTGTGCAACGCCTTCTTGCATGCTTCCAAGAATGTTGTGGGCATTGAAGGGCCCATTTATGGCTCCAACCTATCATTACTTCCTAAAGTGGATGCATCAATCAAGCTCTTCTTGGCTTCCATGAAGGTTTCCTTAGCATGTTCCAAATCAAACTCTAGTTCCTTTGTTGGAGCTGTGTGAACCCAAGCACTTTCTTCAGGCTGCTTGTCTTTGTCATCCATTGTTTTGATTCCACTTCAGATCACAAAATTCACATTAGGTTCTTCCTCATGCAGCTCAGACCTCATCATTTGTAGGTTCTGAGTTAGGGAAGGTTGGAGTGCTCCTTTATCATGCAACCTCCCTATCAGTGTGGGATGATCCTCTATTTCATGATCAAACAATGTACAATACAAGAATGATGGCAATGTTGGATATGTACAGTCACGGGTATCATGCCTTGGCCCTTCACAACTGTAATATATCAGCTATTCGCGACCTCTTCCTGGTCCTCCTCCACCTTCGCCTCGTCTGCACCCCTGAAATCTGGTTTGCATCATTCCTGTGTTCTGGACCAGGGGGCATGTTTTGGCCTGAACTCTATGGGTAGGAGTTCGATCCATCATCAATTCGTAAGTTCTATAGGTGTGCTCATCATGGCCTAGTGATCTACAAAAAATACAGAAAAATTGTTCTGAATTTTGCGTGTACTTCTCTAATAGGTGGCATTTGTCTGTAGCATGATTTTCTCCTATCTAAAAAATCACACTCCATAATGTAGGCATTGTGCCTGGTCCTCCTTATGCCTTGAGTCTCAATGGCATTGGTCCTCCTCCCGTGTGGTAACTCATGAACACCAGGCAGTGGTCCTTCTCATGTCCCTAACTCTTGCACTTTATGCACCATACGCCATCGTGCACTTCTCGGCAAACTATCCTATCTTGTTACACCTTCCCTGGCTATCTGCTAGCTTCATGATACACTCGTATAGCTCAGTAGGGAAAAATGTAAAGAAAATTTCATGGATATCTATGTATAAGTAGCAGTCTAACCACTCTTCTTCTAATAGTCGCAGGTTCCTGTTCTCTTGTGTTGCAAACTCATTAACCAATCTTCATTTCCTTTCTTTGTCAGATTCTAGTGATACAACATCAGACATCTCTTTGTAGATCCCAGTCCTGGAAGTGAAACCATTTGTTGGCTTGTTGGAGCTTGGCCCATGTTCGGATTTAACTATCCAATCAAATCCTTGTACTACTAGCCCTTTCAGCAATAGTCTGTGGAGCGCAGATTGAGGTCTCACCTGAAGTAGTATGGTAGGGTGCTGGAACTAGGTTTCTACACCCTTGAGATGTTTGAGGGTTTGATTCAGTCTGACTGATTGTCCATCTGTGTAGGTTACTTCATGCACTTCCATGGCATTCACACCCTGATATACTTTCCTTTCCACAACCCTAACCAGGGGTTATGGGGCTTCCGCGCTACTAGAGTTCTGCCTTGCACTATTTCTCTAAGTTGCGCCTGAGATCTTACCTATCTTCCTACACCTATTAGTTGTCTTAACATAAATAGAAGCCTTGTGTTATATTTATTTATACAACAGACACATAGAACTTCGCACAACAAATAAATAGTACACTTGCAATTTATACCCAATAATGCATTAAAGCGGAAAATATACACAAAAATAAAGTAAAATTTTCTTTATTAATCCTTCCAATGGTTACAAACTTGACCTGCCCTGTGCACGCAGTTGTAGGGGTTCGCGCACCTAGTTGCAGACTACTAGGCCTATGTCGACTCAGCTATAGAGCCTTCTCCTACTCTATGACCCAAAGACACACTTTACACTTAGACTGAGTCTCTTAGACTCATCATTCTTCTATTCTTTACTTTGCTATGTGCTATCTTCTATGCTCACAGCCTCTCTCTATTTATGCAATCCCATGGTCCATGGACCATGTGTAGGTCTATGAAGCCGACATTACATTACAAAAACAAGGGCAGACAACCCTGTGACTCTATTGTGACTTCGCACTCTCCACCCCAAAATTGCGAAGCTTTTACGAAGGACGTGGTCGAAACTTAGATGTTAAGCCCCAAAAAATGCCTTAGGGATATTCCATACCCAACTGGGCCCCAACACAAACATTGTGACTCACCCTCGAGTCACTCTGTTAGTGCGAATATCTTCACACGAAGTCCCTACAACTCTATCCGAACTACTGCAAGGTCAGCAGTGCATTGAGTGGCTTCCTACTAGATTTCTTGTACACGTTGTTCGAAGACCGCAGTGTCAAAATTGTTTCCGTGCATCTGTTCTTGCATCCCCTACATCTTTTTGTAGTCCCACACCTTCATTCAGATACTTGGAGCACATATACTATACTTCTGTTGGCTAGTTAGATAGTCGGGCCACCCATGTAGGGCTTCAATCGACTGCCATTCACTTTGCCTAGGAAAGGTTCTCCATTTAGATTTACCAGTTGTACTGCGCCTTTGTTTATGACTTCCTTAACAATGTATGGTCCCAGCCAATGCATTCTAAAATTTCTAGAGAATTTATCAAACTTACTGTCATACAGTATCACTAAATCATTTACCTTTAAGATGTGGAACTTAATATGGCAATCATGCCAGGCCTTCTCACATTGCTTCTGTACCTACTGATGGAAGCTGACCAAGAACCGTTCCTCTTTAAGTTCTTCCAACTGCGCGAGCCATTCTTCCAAAGCTTCATGGTCCATCATACTTGTGAGCACTACTATGTGTAGACTAGACACAATATATTCCATTGGCATGACAACTTCTAGACCATAAACCAACTGGAAAGGTGTTTGTCCCGTTAGTTTCTCACATGTTGTCCTATAAGCCCATAGTACTGTAGGTACACGTAGGTCCCAATCACTCCACTATGGATTGCATACTTTGGTCAACACAGTCTCTAGTATTCTTTGAATGCTTCTACTGTCCCATTGGCTTGTGGGTGATATGGTGTGCTTTTCTGATGATACAGCTAAAGCTCTTCTATTAGCGTGCTGATGGTTTCATTCAAGAAATGTGTATCATGATTACTCATCAAGATTTTTGGACATCCAAATTGAGTCAATGCATGTTCAAACAAAAAATTCGTAGCAGTGGTGGTCGTAGAGTCTTTCACAGATTGTTCTTCTGCCCAACGAGTCAGGTACTCTATCCCAATGATAACGTATCTCCCGTCTATCTTTCACTAAGGTTTGATAGGTCCTACAAAGTTGATTTCCCACTTTTTGAAGGGATGCAGCATCATTTGTGGATTCAAAGGCATCTTGTTCCTCCGCAATGGTTTACCTATCCTTTGACATATATCACAGGCCTTACAACATGCTTTTGAATCTTGATGAAGGGTTGGCCACCACAACCCTGTGCGGTGAACCTTCTACGTGGTTTCTCACCTGCATACTGTCCTCATGCGGCACACCCATGCACCTCCATGAGGATTTGACTTCATTCAAATTCAGGTACCTCCCTTCACAGTATCTCATCATTGCCCATCTTGTATAGGTGCCCCGTGATGATAGAAAAATGAGTCCTGCACACCACCAGTTCCTTCTTCTACTGAACAGGGTATTCCTTCAATGCAGTCCCCGTTGTCAGAAAGTGGATTATGTCCTCAAATTGTCCATTCGCTACACAAAAAGAAAATAGTTGTGCATCAGGTAATCCTTCCTCCAAACTAGTAGGTTCCTCTCCTGTCTCAATGCACAACAAGTGATCTGGTCCCGTGTTCAGGCATCTAGGCTTCACCATGACCTCAAAGTCATATTCTTGGGACAATAAGATCTACCTGCATATGCGCCCCCCACCAAACATAGGCTTATTGACCAAGTATTTTAGCACGGAATGGTATGTATACATCTTGAAGTGTCCCCCTAGCTGATAGTGCTGGTATTTTTGGAGCACATACACCATAGCCATCCCCTCACATTTGGTTGTGGAATAGTTATTTTCTACTTTAGACAACCTACAACTCGTGAATGTGATATGGTGATCCAAGCCCTCTCCAGCCCTTATGTTAGTACCTCTCTCAATGCTATACACAACGCATCAATAGAGTCATGAACTCTAGATCCCATTTTTGGAAGACTAGGATTGGCACGAAGGCCAATTTCTCTTTTAGTACATCCAGGATCTTCATGCAATCATCATTCCAGCAGAACATGACATTCATTTTCAACAGTTTCTCCATTGACGTGGTGATCTGGGCATAGCTTTGGATGAACTTTCTATAATACCCCGTATGTCCCAGGGTAGCACGCAAGTGTTTAACACTTTGTGGTGCTTCCAAATTCAAAATCACTACAATCTTCATGGGGTCTACCATCAGTCCTTGTTTGCAAACCACATGTCACAACAAGTTCCCAAAGGGAAAGAGGAATATACACTTCTTGAGGTTCAATGCAATTTGGTGTCATTGGTAAGTATCCTACATCAATCGTAAGCTTGCTACATGGTCCTTAACCAATCCAAGTGCAGTCAAATCATCCAAACATACCTCTAGGAATTTGTGGATATATTCTTTGAATGCTACAATGACTATGTGCGAAAATATGGCTGGTGTGTTCTTCAACCCAAATGGCATAACAGTGTATTTAAAGCAGCCCCACTTAGTTGCGAAGGTGGTCTTACTCTTGTCTTCCAACACGATTTTAATTTTGTGGTACCCTGAGAACCCATCAGTAAAAGAATATACTTCTTGCCCGCTGACATTTTCCAATACTTCATCTGTGAATGGAGTTGGGAATGGGTGAAGCACATGCATGTCATTAAATTTCCTAAGGTCCATGCATATTGTTATCTCACCCTTTTTCTTCTTTTCCTGTACTACGATAGGGATTTCCTAGTCAGATTCTTCCACTGGCTCAATGATTCCAGCTGCAAGCATTTTGTCTAGTTCTACATGGACCTTTTCCTTGTACTTCAGATTCAAGCAGTAAGGCCTCTACTTAACCGGCTCTGTGTCGAGTTTTTAGGTGATCTTCATCATCCCTATATCACCAACGATTCCCTTTAATTCTGTGATCTTGGTCAGGATTAAGTCGTGGTACTCATGGATTAACTCAGCGACCTTATCCACCATTGCATCATCTTAGTAGTGAACGAGCATTGCATACATAGGTTTAGCCTCCGTGCAGATGTTCACCTAGATTTTCTTTACTGGTGTGGTTATGTGAGGGTCTTCAATCAATGGCCCTTGAACCTCGCGATAGCCTTCTATTTCTATAATGTTAACTTTTTGTGGATCCTCAACATCTTCTTCATTTTTTACGTTGTAACATGCCAATGCGCAGCTTAGCTGGGTCACCCATTCTGGATGAAGCACTTCCATTGGCTCCTGTGGTATTTTGAAGATTGTTGCTTTGACTGCTTGTAGCACATCATCAACAATATCCCACCAACGATCTTGAAACATGAAGGTTAATAGGGATCCTTTCTGCAAGATATCCCATTCACTCCTTCTGTGGCGGAGCTCTATATCTATATACCAGTTCATGGTTATAATATCCAAGGTGTGACAGAATAGGTGCACCCACTCAGGTTGTGGCTATTCCCTGTAGACTTTTGTATATTTGGTGAGGTGCATGCGCAGATCATCTTTTCGATCATACTTTTCTTTTAATCACATCTGAGTCTTCCTAAACCACACACGCACCATCCTTCTACATTCACACCAATCCTCAAAACTTGTTTGGTGTATACCCCACCGCCTCACAGACATAGCGCATAGTGCCCATTTCAAAGCTTCAAAATGTTGTTGTTCTGACACTTCTTTTTCAAATCCATTCAAGAAGCCATCCACTTCACTTAACCCATCATACATAGGCAGCTTCATTGCCTCCATTGAGACGTAGCGCAACGATCTCATCATCATGTTATAGTTCAATGTGGTTACCTTGTGTAACCGGTTGTGCCATCATTATATTTCCTCATCTGAATCCAATGTGCAGGATCTTTTATGCTCCCATGAGATTCGTCCATCCGCGGTCGCATTCACCCAATCTTGTTGTGGTGCAGTTATCTTGTAGATGAAATCCTCTATTTCATGATAAAACCATGTACAATACAAGCATGATGGTTGCATTGGATTCGTACAATCAAGGGCGTAATGCCCTCACCCTTCACAATTGTAACATATCAACTATCCATGACCTCTTCCCGGTCCTCCTCCCCCTTGGCCTCATTTGCGTCCCTGAAATCTGGTTCATGTCATTCGTGCGTTTTGGTCCAGGGGGCATGTTTTGGCCTGAACTCTATAGGTAGGAGTTTGATCCATCATTAGTTTGTAACTTCTACAGGTGTGCTCATCATGGCCTAGTGATCTACCGAAATTACAGAAAAACTACGGTGAATTTTGCATGTAATTTTGTAATAAGTGGCATTTTTTTGTAGCATGATTTCCTCCTATCTAAAAAATCACACACCATAATGGAGGGGTAGTGCTTGGTCCTACTTGTGCCTTGGGTCTCAACGGTATTGTCCTCCTCCAGTGTGGTAATTCATGAACACTAGGTAGTTGTCCTTGTCATCTCCCTGACTCTTGCCCTTTATGCACCATACCTCATCGCGCACTTCTCGGTGAACTATCCTGTCTTGTTTCAAAATTTGCATCTCAAGGCACATGTTTTTCAACTGCGCATGAATCTGCTGAACTCCCAAGTTGAGATCCTATATCAGAGTCTCGTGTAATCTCATCACGACCTCCAAGGCCCCGACCTTGAGTTGTTAGCCTCTGTTGTGACATTGCGTTCCTTAGATGTGGTTTTAACGATGCTACAAACAAATCACGATGTTGTCCATCCCTCAACCTCATGTTAGATTCATGAATTGTGCACTTCTATATCTGATCCAAATCCCAAGGTGATATAGGCAAAGATGGGTGTGAAGATGGTGAAACTAGCGGTAGTGTGGGTGGGTGTGGTATGCGCAGAATTCTCTACCTTATCAAATTGATCACACTTCTTGGTGATACCTTTGCTGGATCTTATTTGCCCCCTCGCAGAAGTGAAATTAGGGGGCCAGTTTCTAGTTTTGTACTACCTTCATTTTGGTATATTCTCCCACTTCACTTAGCCCCAAACATCAATTTATTCGCATAACCCATTTTTCACACAATAGCATTTTAATCCAAGTGTTCAAAGATTTAACATACTTACCTCACAGCCCTTTGACGAAGCGTTGTTCTGCCTTTCTATAGTTGAATTAAGTATCTACCATGAACTCGGTGATGAATCCTCCTATAATTTGATCAAGCTAGTGATCGACAGCATGCATGATCTTATCCTTTGATGCTTCCAATCTGCGCACCAATTCTGGAGTCCACACAAAAGGTCTGTCGAGCTTACACCTTCCTTGGCTATCTTCTAGCTTCATGAACCACTCGTATAGCTTAGTAGGGAAAGATGCGAAGAAAATTTCATGGATCTCTCTGTATAAATAGCAGTCTAACCACTCTTCTTTTGATAGTCGTACGTTCTTGTTCTCCGGTGCCATGAACTCTTTAATCTTCCTATCCAATCAATCTTCATTTCCTTTCTTTCTAAGATTCTAGTGATACAACATATGACATCTCTATGTAGATCCCAATCCTGGGAGTGGAATTACTTATTGGCTTTTTGGGGCCTGACCCAGGTTCAAAGTTACATAGCCAAACAAATCCTTGTACTACTGGCCCTTTCGGCAACAGTTCGCGGAGAACGGAGTGAGGTCTCACCCAAAGAAGTATGGGGGGGTATTGGAACCAGGTTTCTGCACCCTTGAGATGTCTAAGGGTTTGATTTGGTCTGACTACTCATTCCTGCATACAAGTTACTTCATGCACTTCCCTAACCTTCAGGCCCTGATATACTTTCCTTCGCACAACCCTAACCAGGGCTTGTCGGGCTTCAATGCTACTGGAGCAGTGCTTAGCACTATTTCCCTAAGTTCCACCTGAGATCTTACCTATCTCCCTACACCCGTTAGTTATCTTCGCATAAATAGAAGCCTTATGTTATATTTATTTATACAACAAACACATTTAATTTCACGCAACAAATAAACAATACACTTGCAATTTATACTCAATAATGCATTAAAGTGGAAAAGATACACAAAAATAAGGTAAAATTTTCTTTATTAATCCTTTCAATGGTTACAGACTTGACCTGCCTTGCGCACTCAACTGCAGGGGTCTGCACACTCAGCTGCGGACCATTAGGCCTCTATGCGCTTAGATGTAGAGCCTTCTCCTACCCTATGACCCAAAGACACACTTTACACTTAGACTGACTCTCTTAGACTCATCATGCTTCTATTCCTGACTTTGCTATGTGCTATCATCTACACTTAAAGCATCACTCAATTTATATAATCCCATGGTTCACGGACCATGGGTAGGTCTATCAAGCCGACATCACATTACAAAAACAAAGGCAGACAACCCTATGAATCTATTTTGACTTCACGCTCCGCCCCCCCAATTCACAGAGCTTTTACAAAGGACTTGGTCAAAACTTGGGCTTTAAGCACCAAAACATGCCTTAGGGGCATTCCATGCCCAACAAAATTCGATAGAAGTGGACACACCGAAGGTGAGGCAATGTAGATTCCTCAACAATGGCATGAGGATCACAGAAATGTGACTAATGGACTGAGACTAGGGATGATGATTGAAGGATAAAATATGAGAGGTCGACTAATGAATTCCCTTCTCAGAGCATGATATCGATGGTTGACATTACAATCAGTGACTCGATTCCAAAGGGGATGGTCAGTTATTTAGACACAAGATTTTCAAAGAAAAATTAGTATACTGGGGGTGCTAAATATGAGAATGATGGGATGAATATGACACAAATATGGACAACATATTGTAACAGGTCTCGAGGGGACTTAGGGAAAACGCCATAGATGCAAGGGTGGCTCATCATTGATCCTCTGAGCAAGGGTGACTCAATGAGGCTTCCATGAGTGAGAGGGCCATCCGGGACTAGAAACACATGAATAAAAAATGTTATACATGACAAAAAATGACACATTATTCAACCTGTGCCAAGGTAAAGTGGTACCAGAGTACAAGTGGCTCATACAAAGAAATTAAATTTTAATAGGAAGTGTTATCACTCTGATAAATATTTTGAAGTAAAAAGAAGGAAAAACTAAAGGTAACCACAACCGCTTTTCAAAATCATGACCTAGCCTTCCTGATGCTCAAATAGGGCTATCTCTTTAAAATTTAACTTTGTTTTAGTTAAGATTATTTTATGCTAGTTATGATTGCTCAAGGGGTTTTTGATTTGTATTTGAGATTGGGTGGTGGGATCTGCTTACACAGATGGATAAATTTATGTCTTTCAGACCATTAGGCTATGGAGTTAACTAATAAGGAATAAAAACTAGATTAACTCATTAAAGGGGATGTTCCAAGGGCAAGATAGCAGAGTGTATTTCAGATATTTGAGATGGAGGGGTGAAAGAGTTTCACTCAGGGTGAGAGAGCAGTTAAGGTTTCTCAGACCTAGATAATGAATGAGGAAGGAAGGGGTAATCAAGATCAAAGGTAAGTTAATAATCCTTTAACTTGGATTATCTATGAAATCAATCTAAACCAAAGAGAAATTAAGAACTCTTTAATTTAAATATCAGAAGAAAACATTCAAATGCTTAATTGTTAAGACAGAGTGTGATTAAACAAATTCTCAAATATTATTCCAATTATAACATTTATATTGAGATAAACAATAAAATTATGAATAAATTTGAGGAAAATGACAATAACACATGAAAATACTTTTCTGAAATTCTCTCAACACATGAATCTTTGGAAAAGTCTAATCTTTTTTTATCAATCCAGCTTACTAGCCCATCAATTGATACAATAACCTTCTCAGTCTTCTTGATAAAAAAGTCTATAGAAATGTCTAATAGAATCCACCCTACATACTTCGAATTGTGAAGTATTTATACAAAATTTAAAGAATAATATCTTATTGCAAGAAGATAGAGACAACTATTGAACAATTTCATGCTGTCCCTTTTATTTTGGTACTACTAGCTTTGATCTTTTGCCTTTTAATCTGCTTTGTTTTTTGATCTTTCACAATGGCAACTTCATTTACTCTAGGCTTTCATCTGATAAAATTTGACTCTAATACACTATGAATTTGATGATCTGTCTTCATCCTTTTACCATGTTGTTTTACATTCACTGTACATTAACCATTTTGCTGCATATTTCTATAGTAAATCAATTAATTTCTCCCATGTTTCAGCATGAGGTAATTAGATTTTTAGAATCTTTCTATATACTTCATCTGCCTTAGTGTATTTAGCAAAAGTAGGCTTATTGATAAAAAAGTGTTTTACCTCATGATGGAGCTAAAACAAGTTTTCAAATGTTTGGTAGAGTACTTTTCCTATTGGCAATGCCTTTATTGATGATGTATTTACCTGATCCTTTGCTACCTCTCTGATTTTCTTATTGTAATCCTCTTGTTTCATGACCTTGTAATTTATCACTAAGGGATCAGGGAATCCCTTCTCTCTCAAAATTTGGAACCTAGCCATAAATCTATCAATGGCTATCTGCATATTCTGACACTCATCCTCCATGTTTTGCATTAAGTTGCTCTTTGAGACAACCTTTCTGATCTACAAAATTGTCTCTGTTTTGTCTTCTATTTCCAATTCCTGAAGTTCATACTTATTCTTGCAGTTAAGGAATTGGATAATTTAGGTAGCCTCTTCTGGCATTCGTCCTAATTGTTATCTTACGTTCTGGATGGCCTTTGTAGCTAGCTTTACGAAATCTATTTGCTAAAAAATTACCTGAAAAGATGGCCAAGTATCATTGATAGAGTCAATGATATTGTCCCATAGTTGTTCCTTAGCCTACCCAAGGGGTTCTTTCAGTGTTAAGTCTTTTTCCAAGGCTTTCAATCTTTCACTAAACCTGGTAGCCCTTTGCACTTCTTCTTTGTGCATGATTTTGGAAAGCTTGTAATCAATTTCTAAGCTTGTCACTTTTTATTTGAGATTATTCATCTTTATTGTCTATATGGACATTTCTTCCATCTATTAAACAAAATTTTCTACTTCATCACCTAATGTACTGCTGCTGATGTAGATTCTATGGAAACTGGTTGTGTTGTTGCCACTGGAGCTGTGGTAGTTAATGAGGTTACCAATGTAGAAGGAATAGTCGTGGTGACTGCTGGGATGACATTCACCGAGCTAGTGCCAATATCTATTTTCTTTAACTGGATTAAGCTATCCAATTCCCTTTCTATGTCCCTCAATTGATCATTTAATTATGACTAATTCCATCAACTCTTCATGCCTTGTTTGGTTTTTGAAGACTTCCTATATCTGGGGGTGATGTAGTTGAGGTATCTTCAACTGCTTCTCGAGCGTTATAATGTCATCGTTCTTGTATTTGATTAATTGTTTAGTAGCCTTGGTGTCTTTAGGATCATGTCCCAATTCAATTATCAATTCTTCCAAAGACTTGATTATGGTGTATTTGGCTTGTGAGGAGGTCTTTTCCAACTGATACTTGGCTAAGATGTTATTCAATGAATTCTACAACTGATGGGAAACTATGGATTTTCTTGTAAGGGTGGAGTAAATCATTTCTCCAGCCCATTTGTGAAATTAAATTTGGTAAATGGGATGAATATCCCTTGCCAATACCTCAAAATCAATCTTCTTGAAATCTGCTAATGTTTTTGGTTGTTGTACAATTGGCTTTATGAAGGACATTTGCATCTTTCCTTCCTTGATGTCAAAAGCTGACATCAACCTAGTTTGATTGGTGGGTGTAAGTTTAAGATACTGTATATAGGATTGTTCCCTAAATTAATCATCCCTCATTTTGATTTCCTTGAAACTGTCCTTAATGTCCCTATCTCTATCAGCAAGCTTATTAAATGAGGAGACATCAACACTAAGTTGCCTTCCTAACATTTGAGTTTTTGATGTAGATGGCTCTTGTGTTTCTCCAGATGGAGATGTTCCCTTGCTCATGTATAACTCAATATTTTCTATTTCTACTGAGCCTTCTATGTCTTCCTTCTCTAAAATAGGATTGAGCCTAGGCCTTTTGCTATCGCTATCTTCATATTGTACATTGGAAGTGTCCATACCTGAACTGGAGGCTCCCTCTTTGTTCCTCTTGGGATTCTTTTCCTCATTCCGAGGACTCTAAAAAATAGTAGGGGTACTCATGGTTACTTCTTTCTCTAGTACTTGTAAGAATGAGCTTTCATCAAGATGTTTCTCTAGATCAAACAAGGTATTTTCAGCATCTACCTTTGTACTATCCTTTTCTATGAGAGTGTTTTTCAAACACTCAGATTGGTCGGCATATCTTTCTATTTCTAGAATAGGGTGATGAATGTAAGGTCCCAATTTTGAATTTTGTCTTATTTTGTTCATAAACCCTTGATGTTCATACCTCTACATGAAACTGTTCTGAAACTTCATTTGTTGCAAAATTTGATCTGCTTCCTCTCCTACCTCTCTAGAATTGCAAATAAAAGGGCCTAACTAATTTTTGACCTTGAATTGAGTCCTTCTCTTGGTTGAGACCAAGTTGAAATTATCAGAGTTCATTATCTTCCTATAATACTCTAGAGAAAATAACTTCATGGGGAGGTATTTGGGCAGTTTGTATGGGGCAAGCTAGCAACCATAGATTCTTATTTCAGTGTGATTTTGGTAAAGGTACAAATCTCCCACCTTACTTTGCTTGGAAAATTGGAGCACGATTTTGATTTTCTGGCTTATCGTGGGTGGAGGGCTTCTTGTCAGCATGGTCATGACTAGATGGGAAAACTATTCAATGAAGCCTGTGAAGGTGTATGGTGATGAATACTTGTGGAATAATGGTGTCAAGGATATGACAGACCTGGGTTGGCCTCTAGTATCCAGCTTCTTGATGGTGAAGGGAAATCTATCTGAGTAATAATACAAAAACATGTGGTAAAGTAGAAATGAGTACTTGAATACTCTCTCATTATGCATTCTAGTAAATTTTTCATGCACCCTTTCAGCTATGAACTGGGTATAATTGTACAAAGTAGTAGGGGGCTTCCCTAGGGTGAAAATGGACATGAAGGCAAGGATGAGCTCATCAACAAATTCATCTATGGTATAACCCATAATACATGATATCATAGTTACAATTTGCTTTCCCCTTTCAAAGAAAATGAGAGAAATATATGGAGCGGCATCTTTAGGAATGTGCTACTCTTCTACAATGAATGTTTGAAATATTTGGGCCAATCTAGATGGACTCAATTTGGTGTACTAGTCTAACAAATCCCCAATGGAGAGTGGGTTCAGGCTTGGACCTGGTTGGACTTGCAACATTTCATTGATTGATTTATCTATGATAGTAAACAAGAATTTTTGGTGAGGGGACATTATAGCTCTCTGGCTGGGAATGTAATAGGCATGGCATATATGGACAATCTCAGGAAATATATGTACTTATGGAAACTAATATTTGGACAAATTAGAGTCCCAAAGGCCAATGTCATCAATATGGTTTAGATATCTATCCTTACTCAAACAATGAATCTTGAGTAGGAGTGTATAGGCACTTGTGTCTTTGATTTGATAATCCCTATCCACCAAGGGGTGGTGGTCAAGGTCTAAATGGGGGGTTTTGACTGGTCTAACATCCATGGCGACAGGGGCAACCATATTTCAGTTCTTGTGGATTTGAATTTGACATTACACGTTTATACCAGAGGTTTGAAGGCAACTTAGAAGCTTTTGGAAGGGTTTGGGCAGACACTTTAATTTTTAAAGTAATTTCAATTAATTTTACTTAATTAAAACACTTTAAAGACTAAACTTTTTCAAATTGAAAGGGTGTCTGGTAATTTCTCTTTAAATACCTAGAATTTAGGTAAATTAACTTCAAATTTGGTGTTCTCGACAATTGCGAAAGTTTGAATGGGCTCTGGTAAAAACAAAAAGATTTATTGGGGTCTCTACAACTTCTTCAGGAGTGAAATTGAGGTCAATTGGTGATTTTAGAGTTTTAAGGTGTCATAATGGTTTGCAGAGGTTCACAAAGAAATGAGTGAAAAAGGAGAAATAGGGATTCTTTGCCTTTTTATTGAACAACGATGACTTTTTTGGCAAGTAAATTACAAATGAACACTGGGCAGTTTCTCCGGTTAGGTAGGGAGGTGGTTTCCCAAGCAATCATACTGCTTTTATGGAGGAGGCGGTATTTTGGCAAGGTCACCTAATTTATGTTAGCACTTGACACATAGCAGATGGGGGCTTGGGAAAAACCACTTTATCAAGTAGGTAAAGGTCGGACATCAGGTGAACCCGATATGGCTGTCGACCATTGGATTTGGGTGTTGATGATCAAATGACAATTAGGTGACAAATGTGCATGGATGATATGGGAAAAGGTTTCATGGGGGCCTGGGGCTTTAATCCTTTGTGGTTTGGGATTATTGAGGAGTTAATCATGGGATTAATTGATCGGGTAGGGTTTAATGAAGGGATTATCGTAACTTTACCAAAAAGTGGTGAGTTAAGAGGGTTTGTTGGGGATAAGGGATAAAAGTATAGCTTATAGCTAAGCTAAGGGTTGGGGTATTACATAAGGGATTTATTTATATATGGGAAAAGGTATATAGGGAGATATTTTATTATGTTAAGAATTAATATGAAATGAAATGAGCGGAGTGAACATGCCACTTAGCATAATGTAATAATTGTGCATTTTATTCCCATACACTTTATACTCAGGATAAAATATTTTTGTCGATATTTCGAATGAAATGGAATTTTAACTTAGAGTTGTTTACTTTTCATAGGCAAATGGAGTTTAACCTTAGGAAAAGGGGTTTTATTAGGGTAATGAAGGGGAATTACTTTCATTAAGGGAATTCTAACACTTGGCATCAATAAGTCATTAAGTCGAGGGTCCGGTCCCACCAAAAGTCACACGAATTCTCTGAGCCATTATGACTTGAAATATTTTCAGTACTAGAACTTACTTGTTGATGGGGAAATTAGTAAGTAAAGGGATGAAATGAATGAGGGGGAGTTAATTAAATCAACTTGTAACCATTGTTTTTTCTTTCTTAAATTCTCATGCACATTACAACATATAATTAAGCATGATAAATGTGCTTTTATCCAATCAACTTTATACTTCACCTACATTTCTTCTACTTACCCATTAGTTACCCTAACATTTTTTCTTCACTTATTTGAGTGCATTTAGGCTAGAAGACCCTTATCATTTTCTTTTATTTTATAAAACAAAATATCTACTTCTAACCTTGTATGATACAATTGCTCAGAGTAAACTGATGAGCTCCTTTTAGTTTCTCTACGTATCTAATGATCTGCCAAGATTAAACTGTTTGGTGCGATTTTATCCTCTAGATATAAACATAAAATTCAAAGCTTGAAATAGTCAAGATTAAGCAGTTTGACTACCATGGGTTGTGGCATGTATGACAAACTGCACACAACCACTATTTAACATAGTAAAGCAGTAAAATAGTAGTGGCATTTAGACTTGCACACTTTCATGAACTGTTTTCGTTTTTGGGGTTCATATATTTTCATTTTTTGATATTTACTTATTCTTTTTGTCCTTTGATATTTCTTTTAGGACATGCCGTCTTTGCATTTTTTAAGTTTTAATATGGAAAACATTTGCAGAAAGAAAAGGTATGTACAATATTACAAGACTTAACCTTAGTCAATTCAAAATTATGAATCCTATCACTATAGGACTCTAATAGTGGCTCCACATGGGGATGGAAATTATTAATGAAATGCCAAGAACTCTGAAGATCAGTAGCCTTTGAATTGTGGCTGAAGTTACCTTGCAAAGTGTCCTTCTGTGAATATGCATTATTGATACTTATGAC
Source organism: Pinus taeda (assembly GCA_000404065.3). Taxonomy (NCBI): domain Eukaryota; kingdom Viridiplantae; phylum Streptophyta; class Pinopsida; order Pinales; family Pinaceae; genus Pinus; species Pinus taeda. The sequence continues at coordinate 330,437 of APFE031199856.1, forward strand.
AGTAAATATTTCAAAGCTTAGGGCCTTATCTCCGGGCTTCAACTTCAAAGGATTACCATCCAATCCAATCTACACTCTGCAATGTTATGTACAACGATGCAAAGTAAAATCAACTATTGGAAGTCAGTGGAAAACTAATACTTCAGCATCCTACCATTAAGAGGTCCTCCTAGTAGATCTAATCCATCTATGTTTCTCAAGTAAAAGGAATTTTTTCCTTTGTAGCCATAAATGACATAACGCCTCTGCCACAGAAAATCAAATTTTCCATGCTTTCCTTTGCCTTCTCTCCTTGAATGCCACTTATGGACATTGTCTCCTATGTGAAAATCATATCCTTTAGTCTTTTTATCAAAGACTTTCTTAATATTTTCCATGATTATCTATGATTTTACATACACTTCTTCCTTGGTCTACTACAGGTGTATGGTCTAATTTATTATTCTTTGAATATCATTTGGTTCCACCTACAATTACTGGAGGATCTTCATGACTGGTACTCCCAAGGATGATTGGAAAATGTCATCCATTCCATAAACCAAATAATAGGGTGACATTCCAATGGACTTCTTAGTGGTCTATCTATCTGCCTATAAGGCATTGACTAACTTCTTGTGCCATGATTTCTTTTTGTTATCCTCTAGTAAATTTTTAATAATATTGACCAATATTTTGTTGGGTGACCCTGCCAGTCCATCACCTTGAGGGTAATAGGTTTTGGAATGGCCAAGGATGATATGGTATTTGTTACAAAAATCTATCATTCTTTTGGATTTAAAGGCTATTGCATTATCAATAATGAGCTTCTAGGGACATCAAAATATTGAAATGATATTACTATCTAGGAAGGTGATTATGATAGTGTATGTGGCTTTCCTATAAGGTATGGCCTCTATCCATTTGGTAAAATAGTCTGTGGCTATTAGAATTCACTTATGCTGAGATGAGGATGGCGGGTGTATTTCTCCAATGAAGTCTAACACCCATTGTTGAAATGGCATCTCAGTGGAAATTGGTTTAAGAGGAAAGGGTAATAGTTCCCTCTTTCTGTCAAAAATTTGGCATCTATGACAAGAGGTCACATGTTTCTTGAAATATACAAACAAAGTAGGCTAGTAGAAACCAACCCTCATAATATTGTCAGTAGTACTCTTCCAATACAAGTGTCCTCCATAGTCCCCTACATGGAACTCTTGCGAAATCTTGTCGTCTTCATCTTTTAATAAACTTGATAAGAGAATACCACTATTGTCCTTCCAAAACAATGCATTATCTACACCACAATATCTCAATGACTTCATTTTTGAGAATGTAGCTTTAATTCTTGTCAACCCATGAGGAGCTTCTAAATTTAGTAATACAAATGTAATATTTGCATACCATGGTGAATCATTAAAAGGTTCACTGATCTGTGGATTCACCATCTCCTCTTGATCATCAAGGGCACTAATGAAGTTGATATCAAGGGCCTGAAAGTTTTATTTAGCCATGAGTTTGGCTAAACCTTGGCCTTTGATCAGGTTAGTCGGTTTTATCTCTATGTCATATTCAAATATTGTGGCAATCCATTTGTCTCTTTTTCCTTCATGCCCATTTTGAGTCAAAATGTCCTTAAATACAGAGTTTGGAACATAAGAAATAATGTGAGAGTATAGAATATATACTCTGAAATCTTTGATATCTTCAACCAAAGCTAAAGCCTATTTTTACATGATATTGTATTTGAGTGTGACATCTCTTAAGGATTTACTAAACAATGCTATTGGTTGTTCATATCCTTGATTGTTCTTTTGTAGCAAGACTATACAATGGTGTGTTCTGAAGCAAAATAAAAAATAATAAAATCTTTGTTAAAGTCAAGACTAATCAGGACTGGAGTCTTGGTTAATGGTTCCTTAATAGCTTCAAAGGATTGTTTGGCCTCAAATGTCCACTTTATTGATGAGTCCTTTCTTAGCATGTTATTTAATTCCCTAATTAATTCTGCTAGATTTTAGATGAATCTCCTACGAAAATTAATTTTACCTAGAAATAATTGTAGCTCTTTTATGTTTCAGGGATGGGAAATGGTCAAAATGGCTTCTATTCTAGCAGGGTCTATCAGAATCCCATATTTAGATATGATGTGTCCAAACATCTTTCCCTTTTCTAAATTGAAAATTGTCTTTTTAGGATTTAAAGAAATCCCAAATTTCCTGCATTTGATAAATACTCTTCTGAGGTGGTCTAAGTGTTCATTGTCAGATTTAGAGAAGACTATGATCTCATCCTAGTATACTACTAAGAATCATTGATTTCCTTGGCAAAAGCTATATCCATAGCTCTTTGAAATGTGGCACCGGCATTCACCAATCCAAAGGGATCTTCAAATACATGAAGGTACCCAAGGAATAGTAAACGCAATTTTGGCTTGGTCCTTAGGTTGGACTAATATCTAGTTATAGCTAGAGAATCCATCTAACAGTGAAATCCTAGACGAGCCCACTACCCTTTGCAATATATGGTCCATTTTTGGTAAGGGATAGTTTCCTTTTAAAGAGACCTTGTTCAAGTTTCTAAAATATACACAAAGTGTAATTTCACCTGTCTTTTTCCTGGTTGTAACTAAGTTTTAAATCCAGTATCCTCCTAAGTTTATATTTGAAAGGTTTATGATCTTGTTTCAAAGGTATTTTCTGTTGGATTATGCTAATTTCATAAGATTTTATGTCTTCATAACTCCATGCAAACACATCCCGGAACTCCTTAAACAAATTTATATATTCGACCTTTTCCTCTAGGGGTAAGGCTTTAGATATCTTAATGAGTTTTGGATTATCTTCAGTTCCTATATTAATCTCTCCTATGCCAACTCTTAGAGGTTCCTTCTTGGGTTTCCTAGCTACATGATTAGAGTCAAATAAATCTTCTAAAGGTACTAATCCTTTAGGCAAAAAATTATCTTTCAAATTAATAATCTAAGGATCATCATCAATTATTTCATCTATATCTACATTTTCTAAACTATCTATTTCTAGTTTAGTAAATTTAGTTGGTTTATGTACATCAAAAATATTTACATCTAAGTTGTTTTCTACATTACTGTCTACTGCATAGCCAATATCTATCTTATAGTTCTGAAATTCACCTTCATTGTTCACGAAATAATAGATCTGAGAGTCCTGAGAGAATATCTGCCAATACTTAAGCATATCTGGTATAACAGGCCTGCGTCTAACTTCTGCAGTGTACTGGTGGTTTGGTTGGAATGGATATTTACAAGTACTAGCAAAGGTTGCTAGACTGTGGGCCTGCATGTTTTTTTTTTGGAATGGCAGCAAAGTTTGATTCAAGGAGGTCCTTAATCAAGTCTAAAACAATATCCATATATCTACCAAGCCTAGGGTTGTTGACAAAATATTCACCATTGATCTGTTTAATAATCAGCTCTGAATCTCCCATGACAAAAACTCTTTTGGCTCCCAATTTGCTAACCAATTGTAACCCTAGAATCAGGGCTACATATTCAGCAATGTTATTGGTACATTTGAAGTTTAATGTGAAAGCATGTCCCTCAGCATGGTTATTTTCATATTATGGATCCAAACTCCTGCACCAGCCCCCAACCTATTTACAGACCCATCAAAGTATAAATGCGAAAGTGACTCATGGAAATGTTCTCACCATCAATTGTTTTGTACTTAAGGTCTTTGGCTGTGATTTCATTTTTATCAACTTTTGCATTGTATAAGATGAAAGAGTCCATATCTAAATGCATGGATTATATGGGAAAGTTTTTTGGCTTTTCCTCACTACTAACCATTTACTTCATCAAGGTCTCCCTATATAATTTTCTTGGTTCGCCAAAAACAGTTATGGTGGCATAAGATGTATCCAACTGCAAAGATCCTTGTAGTTTTTCTCCCCATGAGCGAGATAGTAGCATTCCGTATTTTGGTGGGATATCTGCAACTATAATTTCCATTAGAATTCTCTTTGTAGGGCACTGGACAAGATTCACACATAAGTCTTTGATTAGACCAAGGCATTTAACCTAGGTGGAGTTAAAAGAAAATAAATCCTTATAAGGCCTGATAATGTCTAGGTTTAGTCTTTCCATTATTTCCATTGGCATGAGATTGTGGGATGCTCCTGATTCCAACATAACATTATGAAAATTTTTATCATGAATGTTTGGGCTGATGTAAAAAGGAGTAACTCCCCCTTGCTAATGAATTCCATTGGCCTCAAGGCCAAACAACAATTTAGGCTGGTCATCATTCAAATTAATAAAATCCTTTCCCTCTCCTACGTTTAAAGTCTCAGTTATCTATGATCTATAAGATTCATTCTTTACCAATTCAGTCAAAGGTAATGATATCTTTAATTTAGCTATTTCATTTTTAATATTGAAAGGGAGTTGAGGTTTGCTTGTTTGATTCCGATCTTCCTTAATGTGTGTAGTTTGAGTGTCTTTATCATGTTTCTCAGTGGTATGCATTTCAGTTTGCGTTTCTACTTTTTTGCCTTGATTTCTTTTATCTTGATTATTTTCAATTATTGGCTCTATTTGGGTTTCAATGGAGGTTATATCTACAATCCTAGCGGTTGAAATTTCAGGTGTTCACCTAGGAAGAATTTGCAATACTTTGTTAACTAGAGCTTATTTTATATTCTTAGACTGAGTTTGGATGGATCTTTTAATGGGAGTCTCATTATTCTTCTTACTTCTCAAGCTATATTGTTTAGGTACCTCATATATAGCTGACTCATATCCTAGCTTAAAATCAAAAGATTCATCGAATTCTAACTGTAATTGTTGAAGCATATATAACTCTTGTTCTTCTTGACTAAGAAAAACAATGTCTTCCTCTGTGGTTTCCAGTAAGTTAATCTGTGTGTCATCCTCTGCTTCTTGATTCTGTGAATCCTCAACATAGTTTTCTTGGAAGGGGGGCCTAATATGTTGGTCTGGTGTAGCATCTTTTGTAGTATTAGGGTTCTTCGTCAAATTTGGGTTTCTTACTGGAGTTTGTTGTTGTTGATGCTCCCATTGATTTTTCCTCTGCATGTTACCTTAGCTATCCATAATTCTTTCTAAACTCTTATCTAAAACATTTACTTTTCCATATGATGTTGAAGCTTCTTCTTTAAACACAACATTATTTTCATTCCTCATTCATGCTTTCTTAGCTAACTGGTTCACCTCTGCACTGATCACATTACTCTACATTTGTTCAAGTGTTTCAATATTTCTCTCCCTTAGGTGGTATGACATGTCAACATCAAAACCATGAGGGAACTTAATTAATTCTAGGTCAGGAGGAGGCTTAATGTTGGTTGGAATTACATTATCGATATTATTACATCTAGTGCGATAGTCCTAAACTCACTCATTGGGAGCTCTCCTAATAATGTCATATTTAGAAAATATTTGCAATGGGTTATTCTTTCTTTCACATATATCAATGAATAACCTTTGAAAATTTTCTAATTCTACAATATGATTGGCAGGGAAGGCTTTGAACCATTTCTTTACATCACCAGTTAAAGTTTGGGTAAACAATCTCATTTGGACATCTACCTTATCTATCTCATGCAATTCAAAAATGTCAAACATATTATTTACGTGTTGTTGGGCAGTGCAATGACTAGTAACATAAAACAGGAAATTCTTACTCTGATAATCTGCAGGCATGGGATGGAGTTTGGTAGGTAAAACAAGAGGAGCATCTCTATTTACCATTGTTGTGATTCTGATTTGATTGGGCGGTAATGTTGTGGCACTTGAAGAAGGGATTGAAAATAATGGAGGTGAACTAGATGATGATGAAGATGATTGATTAATAAGTGGTTTAGATGATTGGATTGTTGTAGCTACAATTGATGAATTTGTGGTAAAGGAAGGTGGATTTACACCAAGTGAAGTTTGTGAAGCAACTCCAAGGACATCAGTAGAAAGGGAAACTAGTTCAGTAGATTTTTGAATGTAAGAATAACCTACATTACTTATCAATTTAGAGGCCCAAGCTTCTAATTTATCAAAAGTCCCAACAACTATTTTATCTAATTCTGAATGAATAACCCTTTTTGATTCAATGGGTTGAACAAATTCAGGATCTAAGATTGTTTCATGGATTGCATTTTCAGATTTACTACTGAATAATGAGAGGTCAAATAAAAAATCGAAAGGTATGTCCTCTAAAGTTGACAACTACTTAGCGAGTGAATTGGATCTAACTAACCTGCTACTACTAGCTTCAATTTCTGTTGTTCTAGGTTGTCTTAAAATCCTCTCTGGGTCATCCCCTGTAGTTGCAGAGTTTGGATCTGGGTTGGCCCTAGTATAGTGAATCTTATTAGGAGCTAGAATTTTAAGTTTTAAACTGTTTTTATAAAAATTTCTTAAAACTTACTTTAGGTAATTACCTTAAGGGGATCAAGATTTAATTTTAGGTTTCCTTAAAGTTTTATGAGACTGAGGATCGAAGTCCCTAGTATGGTCGCCATAAATGTTATCACCCTGATAATTCTTTTTGAAGTAAAAAGGAGAAACCAAAGGTAACCATAAACTGATTTTGGAGATCGGGACCTAGGCTTCCTGACACTCAGAGAGGGCTCTCTCTCTAAAATTTAACTTTGTTTAGTTAAGATGTTTTTAGGCTAGTTATTATTGTTCAAGGGGTTTTTTATTTGTATTTGAGATTGGGTGGTGGGATCTACTTAGACAGATGGATACATTGATGTCTTTTACAACATTGAGCTATGGAGTCAACTAATAAGGAAGCAAAAATGGATTAACTCACTAAAGGGGATGTTCCAAGGGAAAGATAGCAGTGTATTTCACATATTCGAGACAAAGGGGTGAAAGGGTTTCACTCGAGGTGAGAGAGTAGTTAAGGGTTCTCAGACCCAGATAATGAATGAGGAAGGGTGGGTTAATGAAGATCAAAGGGTAGTTAAGAATCATTTAACCTAGATTATTCATGAAATCATTCTAAACAAAAGAGAAATTAAGAATTCTTTAATTTAAATATCAGAAGAAAACATTCAAATGCTTAATTGTTGAGACAGAGTGTGATTAAAGAAGTTCTAAAATATTATTCCAGTTATAACATTTATATTGAGAAACACATATAAGATTATGAATAACTTCAAGGAAAATGACAATAACACATGAAAATACTTGTCTAAAATTCACTCAACACATGAATCCTTGGAAAATTCTGATCTTTATTTATCAATCCAGCTTACTAGCTCATCAATTAATACAATAACCTTTGGGGTCTTCTTGATCAAAATGTCTACACCCTACATACTTTAAATTGTGAAGTATTTATAAAAAAATTTATTAAAAAATATCTCAAACTAATTTGAGATTTAATCTAGGAAAGAATAATATCTTCTTGCAAGAAGATAGAGATAGTTATTGAACTATTCCATGATGTCCGTTTTATTTTGGTACTATTGGCTTTGATATTTTGCCTTTTAATCTACTTTGTTGTTTGATATTTCACACTGGAAGCTTCATTTACTTTAGGCTTTCATCTAATACACTTTGACACTGATACACTTTGACTTTCATACATGATATGTCTTCATCCTTTTACCATGTTGTTTTACTTTCATTGTACATTAACCTTTTTACTGCATATTTCTATAGTAAATCAGTTGATTTCTCCCATGTTTCAGTGTCAGATAATTGGAATTTTAGCATCTTTCTATATACTTCATCTGTGTCAATGTATTTATAAAAAGTAGGCTTATTGATAAACAAGTGTTTTACCTCGCTGGAGGTAAAACAAGTTTTCAAATGTTTGGTATAGTACTTTGCCTGTTTGCAACGCCTTTATTGATGATGTATTTACCTGATCCTTTGCTACCTCTCTGATTTTCTTGTTGTAATCCTCTTGTGTCATCAGCTTGTCATTTATCACTAAGGGATTGGGTAATCCCCTCTCTCTCAAAATTTCAAACATAGACATAAATATGTCAATGGCTATATGTATATTCTGACACATATCCTCCAAGTTTTGCATTAAGTTCCTCTTGGAGAGGACCTTTCTAATCTCCAAAATTGTCTATGTTCTGTCTTCTATTTCAAATTCCTGAAGTTCATACTTATTATTGCTATTAAGGAATTGGATAATTCTGGTAGCCTCTTCTGGCATTTGTCCTAATTCTTCGCTTACTTTCTGGATGGCCTCTCTAGCAAGCTTTGTCAAATCTATTTGCTCAAAAATTTCCTGAATAGATGGCCAAATATCATTAACAGAGTTAATGATATTGGACAATAGTTGTTCCTTAGCCTACCCAAGGGGTTCTTTTATTGTTAAGTCTTTTTCCAAGGTTGTCAATCTTTCACTCAACTAGGTAGCCTTTTCTACTTGTTCTTTGTGCATGATTTTGGCAAGCTTGTAATCAATTTCTAAGCTTGTCACTTTTCTTTGATCTTATTTCATCTGTGTTTTCTGTATGGACATTTATTCCATAGCTTTAACCAACTTTGCTACTTATTCACCTGATGTACGTATTTCTGATGTAGATTCTATGGAAACTAGTTGTGCCTTAGCCATTGGAGGTGTGGGAGCCAAAGAGGCTACCAATGTGGAAGGAACAGTTGTGGTGACTACTAGGATGACATTCATCGAGGTAGTGCCAAGATCAATTTGCTTTAATTGGATTAAGCTATCCAATTCCTTTTCTATATTCCTTAATTGAAAATTTAGTTTGAGGACTAAGTCCATCAACTCTTCATGCCTTATTTGGTTTTCCAAGACTTCCTATGTCTAGGGGTGTTGTAGTTGAGGTATCTTCAACTGCTTATTGAGCACTGCAATGTCATGATTCTTATTTTTGATTAGTTGTTCAGTAGCCTTGATGTCTTTGGGATCATGTCCCAATTCAATTTTCAAGTCTCCTAAAGAGTTGATTATGGTGTCTTTGGCATGTCATGAGGCCATTTCCAACTGATACTCGGCTAAGATGTTACTCAATGAATTTTGTGATTGATGGGAAACTATATATTTTCCTGTAAGGATGGAGTAAATCATTTCTCTAGCTTACTTTTGAAATTTAATTTGGTGAATGGGATGAATATCCCTTACCAATACCTCAAAATCAATCTTCTTGAAATATGTTGATGTTCTTGGTTGTTGTATAGTTGGCTTTATGAAGGACATTTGCATCTTTCCTTCCTTCATGTCAAAAGCTAACATCAACCTATTTGGATTGGTAGGTGTAAGTTTAAGATACTAGGCATAGGATTGTGCCTTCAATTTCTCATTTCTCATTTTGATTTCCTTGAACCTATCCTTAATGTCCCTATCTCTATAAGTAGGCTTATTAAATGAGGAGACTTCTACACTGAGTTTCCTTTCTAACATTTGAGTTTTTGATATAGATGGCTCCTGTGTTTCTCCAGATGGAGTTGTTCCCCTACTCATGTCTAATTGAGTATTAGTTAATTATACCAAGCCTTTTATATCTTCCTATTCTAAAACGGGATTGAGCCTAGGGCTTTTTCTCTGGCTAGCATCATATTTTACATTGGAAGTGTCCATACCTAAATTGAAGGCTCCCCCTTGGTTCCTTTTGGGATTCTTTTACTCATTCTGAGGAGTTCACAAAATAGTAGGGGTACTCATTGTTCCTTCTTGCTTTAGTACTTGCAAGAATGAGCTTTCATCAAGCTGTCCTCCAGATCAAACAAGGTATTTTCAACATCTACCTTTCTACTATCCCTGTCTATGAGATTGTTTTCCAACCACTCAGATTCATTGGAATTTCTTTCTATTTCTAGCATAGGGTGATGAGTGTAAGGTCCCAATTTTCCCTTTTGTCTTAGTTTGGTCATAAACCCTTGAGGGTCATACCTCCAAATGAAACTTTCTGAAACTTCATTTGTTTCAGAATTTGATTTTCTTCCTCTCCTGCCTCTCTAGAATTGCAAATGAAAGGGGCTAACTAATTTTTTACCTTGAACTGAGTCCTTTTCTTAGCTGAGACAATGTTGACATTATCAAAGTTCATTATTTGCCTATAATAATCTAGAGAAAATACCCTCATGGGGAGGTATTTAGGTAGTTTGTTTGGGGCAAGCTAGCAACCATAGATTCTTCTTCTAGTGTGATTTTGGTAAAGGTACCAATCTCCCACCTTACATTGCTTGGACAATTGGAGTACTCTTTTTATTTGTGGCTTATCCTGGGTGAAGGGCTTCCTGTCAACATGGTCATGACTGAATGGAAAAAGGTGTCAATGAACTCTGTGTAGGTGTGTGGTGATGAATACCTGTGGAATTATGGTGTCCAAAATATGACAGACCTAGGTTGGCCTCTAGTATCCAGCTTCTGGATGGTGAAGGGAAATCTATCTGAATGATAGTGTTAGTGTCAGGCTTTACAGCCTTCCTCCAGTGATCAAACATGCTCTTACAAAGTTATTTTGAAGTGTCAAGGTCAAATTTTGTCATTTCAAAGAGTTTTCAAGCAAAATTTGGTCACTAGGCATTAGGT
>APFE031199856.1:342804-372227 GCA_000404065.3 Pinus taeda
CTACGAGGTGAAATGGTTTGATGTAGCCTTGAGAGTTTGTCTATCTCAGCCTAGGTGAATTCCAAGCACTAACAGATAGTACAAAAACATGTGGTAAAGTACAAATGAGTACTTGAATATTCTCTCATTGTGGATTCTGGTAAATTGTTCATGCATCCTTTTAGCTATGAACTGGACATAATTGTACAAATTAGCAGGAGGCTTTCCTAGGGTGAAAATGTAAATGAAGGCCAGGATGATCTCATCAAAAAAATCATCTGTGGTATAACCCAGAATACATGATATCATAGTTACAATTTGCTTGCCCCTTTCAGAGAAAATGATAGAAACATATGGAGGGGCATCTTTAGGAATTTGTTTTTCTTCTACAATGAAAGTTTGGAATATTTGGGCTAGTCTATATGGACTTAATTTGGTGTACTAGTCTAACAAGTCCCCAATAGAGAGTTAGGTCAGGTTTGGACCTGGTTGGACTTAGAACATTTCATTGATTGATTCATCTGTGATACTAAACAAGACTTTTTTGTCAGAGGGCATTATAGTTCCCTAGCTGGGAACGTAATAGGCATGGCACATATGAACAATCTCAGGAAATATATGTACTTTTGAAAACTAGTATTTGGGCAAATTGGAGCCCCAAAGGCTGATTTTATCAGTATGGTTTAGATATTTGTCCTTACTCAAACAATGAATTTGAGCAGGAGTGTATAGGAGCTTATGTCTTTGATTTGAAAATCCCTGTCCACCAGGGTGAGGTAGTGAAGGTCCAAATGGGGGGTTGTGACTGGTCCAACATCCATGGCAATGGGGGTATCCATAATTTAGTTCTTCTGGATTTGAATTTTACCTCACAGGTTCATATCAGAGGTTTAAATGCAATTCAAAGGATTTTAGAAGGGTTTGGGCACACAATTTAATTTTTAAAGTGATTTCAATTAATTTTACTTAATTAAAACACTTTAAAGACAGAAAATTTTCAAATTGAAAGGATTTTTGGTAATTTCTCTTCAGATACCTCGAATTCAAGTGAATTAACTTCAAATTTGGTGTTATCAACAACTACAAAAGGTTGAATGGGCTCTAGTATGGACTAAGAGCTTGATTGGTGTCTCTACAACTTCTTCAGGAGTGAAAATGATGTCAATTGGTGATTTAAGAGTTTGAAGGTGTCGCAATGGTTTGTAGATGTTTGCAAAGACAATGAGTGTAAAGGGTGAAATGTGCCTTCTCTGCATTTTTATTGAACAATGGTCACTTTTTGGTGGGTAAGTTACAAATGAATAGTGGGCAGCATTTCGGGTTGGGTGGGGAGGTGGTTTCCCAAGCCATCACACTGCTTTTATGAAGGAGGTTGTACTTTGGCGAGGTCACCCGATCTATGATAGTGCTTGACATGTAGCAGATGCGGGCTCATGGAAAACCACTTTATCTGGTCGGTAAAGGTCGGACATCGGGTGAACCCGATATGGCTGTGGACCATTAGATTTCAGCGATGATGATCAGATGGAAAGCAGGTGATAGATGTGCATGGATGAAATGGGCAAAGGTTTCAGGGGGCGAGGCTTTAATCCTTGGTGGTTTGGGATTATTTAGGAGCTAATCATGGGATTAATTAATCAGGCAGGGTTTAATGAAGGGATTATCTTATCTTTACCGAGAAGTGATGAGTTAAGATGGTTTTGTCCAGGATATGGGATAAAAGTATAGTTTATAGCTGAACTAAGGGTTGGGATATTACGTAAGGGATTTATTTATATATGGGAAAATGTATATAGGGAGATATTTTATTATGTTAAGTATTAATATGAAATGAAATGAATGGAGTGAACATACCACTAAGAATAATGTAATATTTGTGCATTTTGTTCACATACACTTTATACTTAGGATAAAATCTTTTCATGGGTGTTTTGAATGAAATGGAATTTTAACTTGAGGTTGTTTACTTTTCATAGGCAAATGGAGTTTAACCTTAGGAAAAGGGGGTTTATTAAGGTAATGAAGGGAAATGACTTTTATGAAGGGAATTCTAACACTTGATGTCCATAAGTCATTAAGCTGAGAGTCCGGCCCCACCAAGACTCAGAGAAATGCTCTGAGCCTTTATTACTCGAAGGATTTTTAGTACTATAACTTACTTGTGGGTGGGGAAATTAGTAAGTAAAGGGATGAAATGAATGAGGGGGAGTTAATTAAATCAACGTGTAACCATTTTTTTGCTTTCTTAACTGCTCATGCACATTGAAACATACAATTAAGCATGATGAATGTGCTTTTATCCAATCAACTTTATACTTCCACAACCTTTCTTCTATTTACCCATTAGTTACGCTGACATTTTTTCTTCACTTATTTGGGTGCATTTAGGCTAGCATACCCTTATCATTTTATTTTCTTATATAAAAATAACCTCTCTACTTCTAACCTTATATCATCCAAGGGCTCAGACTAAACTAATGAGCTCCTTTATTTTCTCTACCTATCTAATGATCTGCCAAGATTAAGCTATTTGGTCAAATTTTATTCTCTAACCATAACCATAAAATTCAAAGCGTGAAATAGCCAAGATTAAGCAATTTGACTAACATGAGTTGTGGCATGTATGGCAAGCTAGACACAACCATTATTTAAGATAGTAAAGTAGTAAAATAGTAGTGGCATTTCGACTTGCACACTTTCATGATCTGTTTTTTTGTTGGGGTTCATATATTTTTATTTTTTTATATTTTCTTATTCTTTTTCTCATTTGATATTTCTTTTAGGACATACCCTCTTTACATTTTTTAATTTTTAATATGGAAATTTTTTGAGAAAATCAAAGGTATGTACAATATTACAAAGCTTAAGCTTTTCCAATTCAAAATTATGAATCCTATCACTATAGGACTCTAAGAGGAAGCAAAGTGAGACCTCATGGAAAAAATGGTTTCCTGGTGAAGTGTCAAATTACCAAAAACAAAGAGAGACCCATTATAGAGACCCATTATAGAGACCCATTATAGAAATCAGTAAGATATTAAAAAAAGTAGGGGTTTTCCTATAAAAGAGATTCTAGCCCCTTAATCTAATTCGTTCGCATAATGAGTTGTGGGAGAATTTGGAGAGGAGGAGAAGGACCTAACTCATGTGGAGATGGTAGCAAATAAACCAACCATCATAATTAAAATTTGTGAACCTCAAGTTGGAGTCCTTACTTGTCTAAACATATCCTTAATGCTTCTTGGAAGGATGGTTCCACGTGAAGAATCAAGGTAAGAAAGGAATAAATGAATGAAATACTAGAAAAGGTCTATGATCATCCCTACCCACAAAGTAATACACGGGGACCTGGTGGTATGTTTTGCATCACATAGAGTAGAATATTTGAAGATATAGCATCAAGCATCTACAATATGCAATATGTGTATGGCTCACCAGAGAGGCCAGTACGACAAACACTCCAATGAATGAGAAGATAATTGACCATACCCATATCATTGGGGTGTACGCCGAGACTTATGTTAATCGAGTGAGAAGGTGTCAAGGGATCATCATGCCCTAGTCATGAGATATTTCCCCCTAAGATGTGATGATGGAGGGGACTCATGAGGTGGGAATAATGCCCCCTTGCTAGATAACAACATGAAACACCATTTGTTCCAATTGTTCAAATAAGGGATTCAAGCATTCAGACCTAATGGCATAAGATCCTTTATAGGATGATGAAGAGATGTAGGTGCATAGGTTCCCCCAAGGTGAATATATCTAGAATAGTTGACTCTAAACTCACTTTTATGATGTGGTTCACCATTTATTGTTTATGGTTGTCTTCATACCAGAATAATGGATGATGGGTGTAGTACAAGAAAGGAAATGGTGGATTACCAATATCACTTGGCACTGCATATATGTATCAAATGGACTAAATTTATGAGTTCGTATACATGATGTCACCATACCAAAGAGTGGATTTGAATATAATGAACTGATGCTGACCTAGATGATACGGTGGTTGAAAAACAATAATGTCTAAGCCACTAAGTTGTTGATGTAAGATGGAGGAATGATTAAGTGGATCATTCCCAAAGTGATCTATTGTGATATGGGAATCTATAGGTTCCTCTAAACGGGGAATAATAGTGGCACTAGAGTCAACATGACCAGATGCACTGGGAGGGTTGGGGAGAATTTATTCTCCTAGACTCTTGAAAATGGATTCCCCCTTACCCAAACATTGAGTGGAAATGTAATGGCCACAAGGTTTCTACGGTTTGAATTCTTGGTTTCAAAGTAAGGGTTTTTTGAACCAATTGACCTCACCATGGATGAAGTCTTTGGAATCCAGAACATATTGATCATGGGTTTGTTACAGAAGGAAGTACAAATGATGCTGCTTATCATATAAAGGATAATAAGCGGTGGTCATGGTTTCAATGGTGTGTTCTTCAAAATGGAATATGGGAGGATAGGAATAAGAGAAACCACATGATGAAGAGGAGATACTTGAAGCACCATCTTGAGAGACAAGGTTCACATGTGCATCATCAAAAGGTGGAGATAAATGACTGATAAATGTGACATCTACCGATGTTGAGACCAAAGTGTTCACTGAAGAAGGCTTGACTGGATCACAAAAGGTAATGTCAAGAGATTCCCAATACATCAATCCCATCGATGAAATAGGGGTAGAACTGTCTGTCATCTCCACATCAGGAGGAGGAATCACAATAGTGGGTTGGAAAATGTCTTGTTCTAGCATAATAGTGGGGCTATAACTTGCAAGTATAGGAGAAGTGGAATCCCTACAAGTAGCATCTAACTCATGAAGTACATGAAATGTATCATGAAAGTATTTGAGACAGGGACAATGATGGGAATAATGGCCATAGTTATCACAAAAATCACAATGGTGATTTGTGCACAAGGATCTATTCTTCTTAGATGACTCAGGTAAGGTGGCATGGAACTTAAGAATGTTAGAGTCAGGAAAGGTATCTGAAACCACATTCTTGATATGAGGGAGCCCAAGACAATTATTGGTGGCATGCTGAAAAAAATAACATAAAGCACATGGAGGAGCAGGCTTTGGGATTTTATGAGGAATTGGAGTTGTTTGGGGCTCCTTGTCTTTGGGTCCCTTTTTTATTGAAAATGAAATTAACTCAGACAAATATATAAACAGCACATAACAAACCATACAAAAAATATTAGCGGAAATGACTGAAGCCTCATGGCTTTCTTAGGTATTCTCTCTCATTAAAATAATTGAACGTAGTATTACAAATAAGTAGATGAGAGACAGTGTCTCAAGATAGTGCGTGCTATCTTAAACACCTTTGGTTCAGATAATTTCTCAACTACACACTAACTTAGGAGAACTAGTTGGAGAGAATCTCTCCTGCTAACTAAACTCCGTAGTTTGAGCAACTAACTCTTTTGATTTAATTTAATTAATTATTTTATTTCGATTTATAATTGCTTTTAAGAGAGTGAGGCTAACATCCCCCAACCCCCCCAACCAATAAATAAAAAGAACAAGGAACCATCTACCAAGTTCTAAAGTTGCTCCTCAAAAAAACATTGCTTAAAAGACCACCAATGCTGGATGCTGGAAAAAACTCAAATCTTAAGAGAACATGAATCTGTTGCATGCTTGATTCATCTCTAAATGTCGCTTGACAACTCCATCACGTGCCAAGCTGCAAAATGATCCAACTATCCTTTTCTTGAAAATAGCATCCTATGTTCACTGACACAATCTTATGAACACCCACTAGCGTATTTTCTAATGATGATCACCCAGTGGTTGATGATGTCAAAAAAAAACTCAATGTTTCTTTTGCTATGATGAAAGCTACTCACTGCTACTTTTTCTATTAATCGCCCACTGCCGAATTTGCTGATGTTGTGGAGACTTTCAGTCTGAAAACCACTTGTCATTTTCAATGACATTTCCCCCCCTTTTCTAGCTAAAAGGATAGATAATGTTCTTCAAATTATATCTTAACTCCCCACCTTTAGGTGTCAGAGAGTTTAACTATTGTACTCCCTCGTTCAATGGCATGAGAGTACCATCATCGTTTCACTTTTGGTTACACTATGTGTGGTTGTAGTTGGTTGTAGAACTGAGACAATCTTTTGACTGTGGATGACCATTCCCAAGGATCAATCCATTCATAATGTATCTTCAATCTGGCTGATTTTTGTTGGTTGTGGCATTTTTAGGAGGAATTATTGGGCTTGCCACAATGGCAACAAGGATGGAGATCAAAACATTGATCTTCCATATGACTAGTTCTTTGACAATGAGAACATTTCGGTTGGACTTCAACTTTAGGTTGCGTGCAATTATGTTTGTCTGTAACCTTCTCAGAACCTACTGAGGTGATTTGTGCATGAAATCCTGCACTGACGAACCTAATTGGCTTGGAATAATCTAGGATATGTAAGTTGTTTTGAACAAAGACATATCCTAAACCTCATTGATTCTTGTTATTTTGAATTTCTTCCTAGGGCTTGATGATGGGTTTGGAAGAAACTTGAATTGGAACAACTTCGACACTTGAAGCTATTGGGATTAATGAATTATCATCTGGATAGTTCAAATACTTGAATGTATCACTCTTTTCTTGCAACTCACTCGTTTGAAGTTGTGACTCGAGTTGAATAAGCTCAGGGGTTTCATGTGTTTGTTGTAGATGCTGTGAGAGATCAGCAAGAGTTTCTTTTCTGATGTACACCATGTCTTCATCACTAGAGATGATCAAACTATGAAGAATGTTTAACAACTAAATATGTTGCACCATCTAAACATGCTCACTTGAAATCAGGCTCTCTTGTCATAAATGTCGTGGTGTGAACTGTTTCATTTGATTTTATTACTTGCATGATAGGCTCGCTTGCTATGGGACTTGAAAGGCTCCCTCATTTGATTTGTTGCTTAGTATGCTTGATGGGAATACTTTCTAGAGTTGTAGAACTTTCTTGCTTAAACACTAGAATTCACGCTTTCTTGATGTCGATCATGTTTGCATGAATGCTCACTTGCCTTACTTGATGACTTCATGCTCACTTGAAGGAATAGCCATGCCTGCTTGATGCCGATATCAACTTGCTTGATTGGTGTTAGAGTTGAACTTGTTTGGTTTCTTTGATGATTGTTGTAATGATCTTCACTCTCACTCTCTTGAAGGTTTGAATTTCGTACTATTTTGACACAAATTGCTTGAATGAATACTTAGGCTCGCTTGTAGGAGATTTGAACTTGTTGTTTGTTTGCTTTAGAGTTAAAATGCATGCATTCACTTGATTCCGCTTAAAGGAATGGTGTCGAACACTGTCAAAAATGCACCCAAAAAATGCTTAATTTAATGACTCACTACAATGAATTCAATTTGACTCAATTCAAGACTTCGGTGTCGTTTTCAACCAATAATGCACCCTTACAATTCAATGTAATTTGAGTTTGATTACAAATTCAATAATGTTGATGTAGACTATGCTCTCAAACATTGAAGTTTACAGATTCATTAAGTTGATTGTAGTGATGTAAAATTTGCTTTGAAATGTTCGAGTTTGCAAATTCATGAACTTGAATGTATTGAGTGAATTTGTTTGTTGAGGTCGAATGCCGATGTTGAAAACTTTGATTATTTGTTGTAGTGACACAAATTCATGTGTTAAGCTTAATTATCCTTCCTTGTAGCTATTTCATTACAAGTGTTCTGCTTGCTGGAATTATATTTTATGTGTGCATGAAATGAGATCATTTACGTGTCAAACCTAGACACAAATCATAAGAAAAAACATGAAGCAATAGAAATACCCGCCATCACAAAAATACAAATGGTGTACCTAAGATCCCCTTATTCAATTTTGGATGGATCTAGGACACATCAACACCATAAATAATATGTTTTTATTAAGTATTGAGGTCATCAATCTTTCATCTTTTACAACATTGCCACTAAAGCTTTCTCAAACAATAAGAATCTGACGCTCACAAATTTCAGAAGCAAATGCATTCAAAAACTGACTCAACCTCCTACAACAGTGAGCTTTCTTTTGAAAAACCAATCACTTCAAACTTATAGAGAAAGAAAAATCAATTCTTTTCACTACACAAAATCACTTATTGCTCCAAATTACAAAAGTTTTGGACACTTACATTTATATCCTTTTCATAAAGCCATCTCTAATCTCAAAAAGACAGTTCCACGGTAATCATGTGCAATCATCTTTTAGATTGAAATTCCAATCTCCATCAAACATACACTCTCTACAATTCTAAAAAAAAAATTGAATCTTCAAAAAGAGCTATTTCGATTCACCCAACTCCACACAATTGGAATTCACACAAATGTCAAAACTCGCACATTATGAGGTAGGAAATTAAATAGTCCTACAATTTCACTACAAAGGCAATAGCTACACAATATTTGGTGAAGCTTGGTTTACATTAGTTCTTAACTTTATTAAAGTCCCAGAATCACTCTCTTCAACGTTCAACACCTTCTTCCTATTGCATTGACATGTGTTCTGCCTAAACCATATCTGTGCTATATGCCCCCACAATTTAAGATTTTGGCCTACTGGTTGGAGTCTGATAGTATTTCTAAGCTCTACAATAGCTTGGGCAACATTTGGGCTGGAGACTCAGGCCAAGTGGTACTTTATACAGAAGAAGAATCACACAAGTGTCAAGGACGGACAGGATTTGAAAGATATGAGAGTTCGATGTGATCTTTGAAATCACCAATGGGATGAGAGTTTACAGTTAGATATTTTTGCAGGTAATTCAAAATTTCGTGAAGCTATAGATGGACACACTCACACAAGATTCCCTTCATGAAACAACCAACAAAATGAGATTTTTCTGGGGTAGATGCACAGGCAGTAGCTGTAGCCACCATTTACAGTCTTGCAGAGGTCAATATGGACTACCAATTGGGTCTTGCTAATGAACACCAGGCAACAAGAAGACTTCTAAAGATAATTTGATCACCTCATCCTCTATTAGAAGTATGCTGGAAAACTGCATTAACGATAGAAAGTCTAGCATGTGAGCCTCAAAACAGAACTCAACTCTTGACCTATGAAAATAAGTTTGTCGAAATTGCTTTCTTTGATGCACGCCACTCCAATACAAAAAGCGTCCTCCGTTGGTTAGAGTAATGTCTATGTCCTGCAATGCAAATGTTGAATCCAACACAATGACTTTTCAATCCAACACTAGTTACACCAGATGTGTCAATGACCGCTATGTAAATTGAAGAAATCAAATTCAATTTGATAGGAATTAATGTTTCCTTTCCCTTTTTAGTTCTTCCATTGTAAATGTTCTTCTCTGTTTCTGATATTACAAATTTTCCACTAATTCTGCAATGGGACAACTATTCTTTAATGACTAGATCTATCATCAAACTTGGTCAAAGGTTTTCTCAATTATTTGTTATGAAATTTGGTCTAAATGTCTCCATAGTAGTCTTTTTTAGATCTTTTAAATGAGTTCTAACCTTAATCATTTATTCTCCTCATATCACAGTGAGCGTCATTCTGTACTTTGTGTTGGAAACAGTAGGCGAGAGGATTATGATCCCAATTGACTGAGTGAAAGGTTCTAAACATGGAAAAGAACCATAAGACACAAGTATTTACAAATAAATATCATGATTGTTATACTACAAAGCCATTATCGGAAATATTCCACTTGATGAGTAATGAAGCTACAGGAAAATAATCTAAGCTTGGATCACAATTTCCTGTCTCTCACCAGTCTAGATCTTCACACTAGAAGTTGAAAGGACTGACACAAGCAAGGCTCTTTATTTTCTAGATATCCCACTTTGAATGTAATTTAGGCCCACATATCAATATCAATGCGCCCAAATTTTGAAGAATATTTTTCTCCAAGAGCTAAAAAATACATATCTATGACTGTTTACACATAACAATTGGCTGAAATGACTAAAGCAAGCAGAGACTTATTCATTTCCGAACAACAACCTCATTCACGACATAAAAAACATAGTTTACTCATAAATTCCATCTCACTGTAGCAACTACTCTGAGTCTCCACCATAGAACTTGGTATTTATTGAACCATCCTTCGACAAAACAACCATGACCAATTGTATTCCATATCATTTCAAGAGAGGGAAGCTGCTTAACTAGACGACTGATTAGCCTACCCCCGGTGGCAGACCTTTCACTGGCATTAGATGCTGAATCATTTTGTTGTTACCATTATTCGGTTTGTTGATTCCACCATTTATACAATTGTGCAAAATCTTTTCACAGGCCGAATTGATGTGTTCTAGCATGATAGAATGTGAAATAGAGTGCTAATATACAAACTATGTAGGAAAATCATACATGTTGTGGATAGTAAAATCATTACCACAATATTCATGCTCATAATCAACATTTACCAGAACATTCCACTGTTGAGGGAATGTATATGTTGAATGGTGTTAAATTACCTAGTCCATCACCACAACTCCAGCGTTACTTCTCCTTCTCTACCTACGCATATCTCAATTGGATAATGTAATTTTATCAACAAAAAATAGCAAATGATCGACGGTATTTGGCTCAACACCTTCTCATAGTGAATTACTCCAGTGCTTTTCCAATCACAGCCTCACACCTTTAGATATCACATCCCAAGCTCTAATACCACATATTGAAAAATGAAATTAACTCAGACAAATATATAAACAACACATAATAAACCATACAAAAAATATTGGCGGAAACAACTGAAGCCTCATGGCTTTCTCAGGTATTCTCTCTCATTAAAATAATTGAATGTAGTGTTACAAATAAATAGATGAGAAACATTGTCTCAAGATAGTGTGTGTTATCTTAGACACCTTTGGTTGAGATAATTTCTCAACTACACACTAAATTAGGAGAATTAGTTGGAGAGAATCTCTCCTCCTATTTAAACTCCCTAGTTTGAGGAACTAACTCTCATGATTTAATTTAATTAATTATTTTACTTGGATTTATAATTGTTTTTAAGAAAGTGAGGCTAACATTTTTTAGGCTTTTCCCCCTTCACTAGATGCTTTGCTAATAGGATTGGCTTTTTGATGAGGTTGTTAGGGAACTAAAGAAAATGAAGGGGTAGGAATAGTAGGTTGAACCAAGGACAAAGTTGTGTAAGGTTTGAGTTGATTAGGAGTGTTTCTAGGAGGGTCAATGTACTAGATTGGGATCTCAAAGGAGATGTTAGGTAGACTCAACATATCCATAACAAGGGTAGAAAAGTTTCTAGGTGGTGGGAATAAGAAAGTTATCTACATAGAAGGGTAATGGCCTAGGGGAACCTCTCCCAGATTTTTAAGACCTGTGACAACATTTATGGGCTGAAAAGAGATGGGAGAGATAGCCGTAGAGGAAAATGGGTTTGGAGGAATTGTACCTGAGGGATGGGTTTATTTAGGAGTAGGAGGTTGTGGAGGAGCTGGTTGCTATGAAGGTGTACCATACCATTATGGGCAACCTGTGATTATTGAAGCATAAAAACACTAGAATATCTAGACTTAGAAGGGATAGAAATTGGGCCATAATAAGCCCTAAGTAGCGTGAAATCTTTATAGACTCTAGGAGACACATTAATAAGGGAAGTGATATTATTATTTCCAATAACTGATGAGATAATCGTCTGAGGAGATGTCTGAGACTGAGAATCATAATAAGTTTGCTGATCTATATTGTTGATATTTCCATTGTGGGTGAATCACATCTTGTAAAATACATCATGTGCTATGAGGGACTTGGAAAAGGTGTAACTACGACCCAACAAGATGTTACAAGCTATTGGGGCATCAAGGAATTCGATATAAATTAAGAAAATATTGTTGACAATGGTGATATGATATTTGTGATACAAACTGAGGTTCTATGAGGGATGATGTTCTGGAACACAAAGAGTGATAGTGGATGGGGAGAAGTCAAGGGATCCGAGCTACTTCCAAACACTACTAGTCATCACATAGGTGGACGTGCCTTCTTCTATGATACATCGCTAGACCATGGCCTTCTTTATGGAGACTGGTATTTGAAAAGAAACTAATGAAGGAAGCGGGGATGTTCAACTTTGTCGACATCAAAGACAATTCGATGATTGTCATAAGGTTCCACAATGCTAAATTAGATGGCAATGATTTACATTCATATGGGGATGTCTGAAGGAATTCTAGTATTGACATGGTGTTATGGGACTATGCCAAGTCATCTATTATGATATAGGTATGGGAAGCTTTAGAAGAAGAAACATTTCAATGTAATGGACCTTTGGCGATCTTGGAGGGGACCTCAAAGTTAGGTAGAGGGATATGTAAGCTACCATTTTATAATGATAGACACTCCATGAAAGCTTTGGGCTGGCGATTAGTTGCTGACTTAGTACAGGGGTTATCATATTGGCATGACTAGGTATGAAGGTTGACTTTCTCAGAATTCATCACAATGATGTAGTAATTGTTTGGCCCAAATTTTGAACATTGAGGAGCTGTATTACCCTATGTGGGTTGTCAACTACATGTCGCTGATGAGGAAAAGAATTGGTAAGCGTGACGAATTATGATGAAGAAGGAAGAGGGGGAGGTGGAGCAGTGGGTTGAGATCCTCTAGAAGCAATTTATTGAGCTTCTCATGATTGGTGCATTTCAGGTAAAAGGGACACTCATGAGTATAAGAGCCAAATATTCCACAATATGGACAAGGCTGATTCATTCAAAAAGCCTTGTTTTTCTTTAACTATCTTCTCTGTTACTGGGTTACAGGATTAAGCTAATCATCTTGAGGGGCACTAGGTGGTGGACCATGGTTACCTTAGTTACATTTAGATGGCTAGTTCCAGTTACCCTTCCCCTTATCCTCTCTCCTAGTGTTGATGGGATTGGTTGCACTTTTTTGAACATACACTTGACCCTGAAGAGGTTTTTTTGTTGTGGCATAGGTGGAGGCATGGTAGGTCGGGCTGCTAGTGCAAGAGGGGTTAGAGGGCTATGTAGTGCATAAATATAGAAATAATTGATGGTAACCTTGCGATAAACAATTGAAGTAAAAGTTTGTCCTAGCATTGAAAAATGTGTATGGGAATATGCATACAACGTCCTAGAACCTTGATAAGTGTTTCCATGGGAAGGAGAGTAAAGGGAATAGGTGTAAGTGGAACTGTTCCCCCCAATGTGGTTGACCATAACTCATATGAGTTTGAGGATATGGTCGATGTGGAGGGTCTGAGATAGATCCAATAATACCTTCAGCAGCATGAGAGTCGCCTAGCACATTAGCTACACCAGGTTGAGGCATAGATCGGGTCATATTTCAAAGTGACTTGGAGTGCTTCTTCCTCAAACTAGGGGAGGTGGGAAGCTACATATTTACCAATGGTGGAATAAAGAAATCTAAGGAACCAATCAATATAGACACGGTATTCAAATTCAAGAGCCCTACACATGCTCCTTCTTCTATGTCATCCTTGAACATGGTGGGTTAGGCGGGTGGCACAAGTTTGACAGAAAGAGGTTAAGAGTTCGGGACTAAGGTCATATCAGAGGGGTAACTGGAATTATGACACGAAATATTTGGTGAGTGTCATGAAGGTGGAATGGAATGCATGTGGTTGGTCCATAGACCACTTAGCATCAAATCCAATAATGGTGTGTTGGAAAAGATGAATATGAATGGATTCTTTAGTGATGGAATTAGATGAAAACAACATATGAAATGAGTGAACATGATTTGTGCGACCTTCTCTAGGATTACCTTCGAAATTGGGGATTTAAAAACGAATCTTGCTATTCTAAATAAGCCAGCAAGTGTCACAGAGAAGACAATCGTTGATGAGTTGACTAGAATCAGGGATGCTCAAATAAACCATAAAGGGAAGCAATGAAGGAGCAGTGACCATACTGGTAGATGTTCCTCTTGTTTGATTACATTGGTTACCACCTTGGTTTCTCACACCCACGTTAGTGCCTATCATGGTGGTGGTACGAGGTTGGGAGGATGTAGAGTTAAGAAAAGAAATAGAAGAATCAGCAGGAGCAGAGTCAGAATGAGGACTCGATGGATGACTAGGAGGATGATCTCTAACTCGATAGGGAGGAGTAACATGTCTTAGAGGAAACTAGTGCAAAAGGCCATGAAGTGTCTACAAAAAATTCCTATGGGGCTCAATGATGTCAAGAAAAAGATGAATCAATAGAATAAAAGGGGATGATAGGAGAAAAAGAATAACAAATAGTAAGAAAACACCTAGTGCAGTTGTGCCAAGTATAAAATAACTATATTAATATGCTATTCTAATTCAATCAAACACATCCTATTAAATAAATATTACCTTTAGCCTATAGGTGATCTAAATCTTCAAACAAATCCTAAATTTATTGAGTCATATGGCCTTCCAATAGACTTCTCACTCGACGGAATTTGATCCTTCCAACGAGAGTTGTCTAGAGAAAGGTGGGGTAGAGAACCAATGGCTTCCAATAGCCAGTCCTATAGGGTGTTTTCTTATGATTGGTCACTATGGTTATGTTTGTCCCACATGGGTGTTCAAGTCTTCAGCTTCTTAGTGATCACTGACTGCATGGGATTCCCTCCCATGGGTTGGGTATCTCGAAGGAGAACCACTAGCATGATGACCTAGCCTAAATCCTTTTGAATTAGGTTTCTAAGGCACTTTTTCTTTGGACTATGTGATGGTGAAGGACTTTAAGCTCCCTAATATTTAGACTTCTATGTCTCAATGCAAGTGATTGATGGGTGTTATTGGAATTCTATCCCACCAATCCTACACCTAACTACACATATTGCTTGGCCCTGGTTCTCAAGTGGGCTTTTCAAGTCTTGCCTTGGTGGTGTTAAAAAATATCACGTTCGCTTAAGGTGTGTGTGTGTGTGAAAATTATGTGTGACATGGATGAGTTAATTGAGCATGTTTTATGATGCCATGTGTTGTTGAAAATAAAGTGTGGAAAAAATGTAAATAATGCTAAAAATGGAAAGTAAAATGAACATCAAATCCAAGTACAAAACCCCTCACCCAATAAGGCTATCAAGTATCTAAAAGAGAGGTAGTAAACACGCTACTCAAAGACACATAAATGGGCAAAGGATCTACTATCTAAGGGAGTCCAATCTAAAGGAACTAGTCAACTATGAATGGTGTAGACAAACAACAAAGTTCAGAGGTGAAAAATGGTGCAAAGGATAGGAAAGAAGCTCCAAAAACCTAGGACACACAAGGGTATCCTATGGAAAAAGGAAACAACAAACTATAAAGGGAGTAAAATGATAGAAAAAGCTATCCAACAAGGTTGTAATGTAGTGCACAAAACCCTATAAATTAGAAGTTGGAAGTGTTGTACCCTAGACTCCTCAACTCAACAAAACTCTTGCTAAATGATGGAGGTGTATTGTAAAGTCTACGGGGATTTTTCTTCCCTAATGAGAAATTACTAAGAGAATATAGGCGTAGGGGTGGCTTAGAAGAAAAATGAAACCCTCCCTAGTAAACACGTAAAACAGTCGGTAAATCGGAAAAATTCAGAAAAATGATAGAATGCAAACTCTAACCTTAAAAGTGAGTTGGAATGCAGAAAATGGGCCAAAATGTGACTTTTCGAACACATATAATGGGAGAAGAAGTGAATTTTTGTCTAGAAACTTTAAATCAAAAAATTTCACCCATACTTTTCCATCTCCTGCTTGACTGGTACATGTGACCTACAAAAAGATGCAGAAAACCATCTAAGAGCAAAACTTTTCCAGAAAGCAAAGTGGATATAAAAATATAAATTGAGAGGCTTAGAATAGTTAGAAAAACATTGAACAACACTGAAATGAAAATCACCAAGGATCTAAATCACTACACCTGTGGAGTCATCATTTTAGAATCTTTGATCGGAGAATCCACAGTAAGAGAGTTTTTACACCAACGTTTCGAATCCCAAATGGGATCCATCTTCAGGGTAAAGAGAAAGATGATAAAGCTAAAGACCTAGTGGAGTCATCATTTGTTGATGACGATATAGCTAAAGACCTAGTGGAGTCACCATTTGTTACTGTAAATATTTCTGAGAGGTTGTTGACTCACTACGATGTCTTTTTACAGGCAATCTTAATCCCTACATTAGTTTTCAACCCGAGGTAAGTCATTTTATCTAAATAGTTCCAACACAATATATGCAGTGGATCTAGAGGTTATCTAATGATGAATCATTACAATCACTAATGTCTAATTCTTCAATTCAATTCACACAATTCTAGAAAGAACTATCTATTGAAGAAATACTCTTAACACACTCTACAATTTTATGCAACTTGTTCCGAAATCAATTGAAATTAAATGCAAATAATATTTACACTTGAAATTGTCCAAATAAACTTAAGGCTAATCGTACTAAATCAAGTAAAGAAGCTATAACTATTGAACAACACTGTTAATATATAACAACCCAAATCAACTCGCAATTCCCAATTGAACAACAACAATAATTGAACAACAATCAGTAATTGAACAACAAACAACAATTGAACAAAAAATAGCGCTAGAGGATTTCTAAATGGGAAATGATCTATATTGCATTCTATAGAAGTTAATCAGTCTTATCTCCAAGATCTATGATAAGATCAATTTGAAATGAACACTAATCTGGTATTAACATTAATTCACTCATTCCATTGAAAGCGCTACTTAAGTATGTCACATAGCTTTACTTTGAATCTAATTGAATAGCAATATGAATCAATATCACAAACCTTTACGATAAATGAAGTAACTAAACATTAAATCAATATCAAATACTAAATATAAAAACTATAACACAAAGGAGCAATAGAACTTCTTGTGACTGGGCCTGGAGTCGGCAGAAGCCTCTGATTAATAAGAACTCAAAATATGAAGATGTATCAGATGCAACCTCCTTTCATCAATTGCAAGTAACAACCGACAAAGTCATTGATATAACAATGTATATGTTTTCAAAAGTAATAATTATGGATTATCAGATTATCAAAGTCTAAGCTATATCTGATTTCCTTTCGACCCTATATATAACATAAAAGAGTAACTGGATAAAGGCGAATCCTCAGGAGCAAGGGATTCTGAGGATTTCATAATACATAATCTAACAATGTGATAAAATAGCATTGGTTGAGTTGATATCCTTCTTCCTTGGCTTCCTAAGACACTGTAGCTTTTCCCTTTTATGCCCTCAGGTTGTTCTCTTAACTAAACAAATTATGCACAGTCCACATCTCTGCACACAAAGATAGCAAAGAATCAATTTATTGTACTAGATTTTCCTATTCTATCAGCAAATGACTTCATCCAAATTTAGTTGATATTTTCCTCATTTTAATTTATAAACAGAGATATTCCTATAAGGAAGAATGGTAAATGAAGAAATTTATGAAGAGAAATCATACCTTTTCCCTGTCTCAACATACTCCCCAACTAACCTTGTTGCACATCCTCATGCAAGCGAATAGTTTAGATGTAATTGAGTTAGGGAAAATGTAGGATATACTTCCTCCTTGTAATTCCTAAAACTATTTTTTTGCTTAAGGACAGCGAAAGCCTAGGTTACCTCCTGATGCATCAAGTTATAGTCACTGCAGTATTGATTAGGAGGATACCATATGATTGGGGTTATGTAATGACATCCTATCCAATATGACGCCATTATTAAAATCATATTACTATATTTATAAAAATGAGAAGAGTCAGCTTGGAAGTTTCGATATGAAAATGGCCCTTGTCTCCTCATAGTGTTACTGGAGACTTCCCACCTCTGCCTTGATGCAGACAAGGCTTCCTCCTTAATGTCCTAGAAATATTCCTTTCTAGCCTAAATAATATTATTATGGAGTGGCCCCAATTTGCCTACAAAATCATCTCATTGCATAAACTATTTATGCCTGATAAATAGGAGTAATGGTTGTGTAGGCTCCTCTCTGACCCATAGGATAATTCCATACTCATGTCTTTTGAAAGTGTTTTGAGCCTTGGCCCATTTTATATGGTTGGCAGCAAATGAGAGGAATGCTTGATATTGGATGTCTCCTATAAAAGCACCAGGGTGGTTGTCCACGTCATCTAAAAAAAAATTATGCATATAGAGATCACAAAGGGGATGCTGACCCTTATCATCACACTATCTGAAGCATTTGATAAATTCAAGAGTTGTTTTGATCTCTACCAGTTTACCAGCCTTAGCAACCTTAACTTTCAACAGGAGGTATCTTTCCATGAGAAATAAGGCATAATTTGTGGCGGGAGCTCGGTAAGATAGGTTTTCTGAATAAAGAGAGTAGATAGTCTTCATTTGCTCTCTATCTTTTTGCAATTGACCCTTTAATCTCTCAACCTTCTTTTGATCAGCCTTATACTGAGCAAAGGTCTCATCTTCAGTCCTGGTAAGTGCTTCAAACTTATTCCTTAACCATTTATGTTCATGTAGAGGGACCACCTACTCTCTATGCTGAGCCAGTTCCTGTTGAACCATTAGTAGCTCATTCTACAATTTTATGATGACGACCTCTCCTACCAAGGGGGTGTGAAGGGGTGTTTTATCTATTTGGGCCTCTCCATCCTAGGTCTCCATAGGGTTAATCTGCATAACAACTTCAACTGCTTCTTGAAATATACAATCAACTTGAACATCTTCTTCAACATCTATTTGGGCAACAATATTCGTAGTGGGGTGGTTTGTTTGAGTTCGCTGTGAAAAGATACAGGGGTTCTCAGTTTGCAGGGCAATGTCTTCTATCATAGTTGGCTTAGTCTATAACACTTCTTTTAGATGGGCCATAAGAGATATTGTTTGAATCTCAACATCCTTCCCAAAACATTGTTCTGTTTGTGTTCCTACAGTTTCCATTTCCACTTTCAATTTCTTGGTTCTAGTTACCTCTTTTAACCAATGTCTCAGCTGCCTAATTACTTGCTTCTGTTTTCTATACTTTTTGAGCATCTTTCTAAGCCTATCTCTGTAAGGATTCTCTACTCTATGGCCTTCATCTAACAGTGGGTTAGCTGTGTTATCCTTTGTCCCCTATACAGGATGTACTATGTCATCATTAGGGATGTTCCCAATTGGACTGTGTCTTTTGGTGGAATTTCTCCTTCTAACTCATTGTTATTATGTATTTTTTTTAAGGATATCTGAATGAAATGGTATCTCTTGAACAATTACCATTATCCAGGTCTTCGCCTTGGTAGGCCTCATCCGTAGGGCACTTTGAAAAGGGAGTATCACTTGGCCGATTGGCATCTCTCAAGTTTTCTTCTTCAGGGTTTCCTTCTGTTGGGGTTTCCACTGGACTAGTGCCTACTATCTGAGTTTCTTTTCTGTTGGCTTCTCCTTCATGTACCTTAGCTTTGAGGGGTGTTTCCATAGAAGGAATTTACTCCCTTTGTTCCCCCATGGCATAAGTGTGTGGCTAGGTTTGCTCACCACTGGAGCTGTCAACAGGGATCGATCGGTCACTGGTACAATTCTTTTTTTCAATGCTCCCTGGCTATTCTCTACCTTTGGTAAACATTTCCATGCTTCTCAATACCCTAACCACTACCTCCTCATAGTCTTACAAAGGAGGGTCTTACAGACTAAGAGGAGTTCTGTGGGATGGTCTAGCTTCCTTTGCTTGGATTAGAATGTGCCACTACGCTTTCACTCACACAGAGCAACTACGCTTTGCTAATTCTAAGGGTGTAGAGTGATTCTTTCTCCTTAGTGTTCTCTTCCGGCCTAGGGTTCTTGGCCCTTGCTGCTCTGTTTCTTCATTTTCCACAGGTGGAGCCAAGGTAGGATTTATGATACTATCCCATGTTAATTGTTGCTGGGCCAATCTATTTGTGATAATTAATTTAATTAACCGATGATGGATGACTACACTATGTGGGCCATTGGCTACCCTTACCTATCTGGTGACATTGTGTTACAGGGAATTAAGATAAAATGGTAAATTAACTAAAAATATTTTCTCTAAAAGGGCTAGAATATTCATTTTTCAGGGATATACCACATCGTGTTAGTCATCGAAGGTGATGTATATTTGGACAATGACCACCAGTTCTTGCCATGATTGCTATAATTCCGAAGGATGAGTTCCCTTCCCTGTTTGTACTAACCCCTCGTCCGGGTCCTAGAATACTTCAATTACATTGTATAAAAGGACGCATTTATTTTCCCATTTCACCCCTTCTACTGCAAGTCTAGTGACTTTGCCTAGGACTTCTTCAGAAACCATAATGCTTATACCTTTACCACTATGCAAATGTTCTACAGATTTTGTAGAAATTCTAGCTTTAACTCTTCATGAAATCCATGCATTTTGTTTAAATACTACCACCAACTAGAACGTTCAAGGATTTCATGAGCTTGATCTGACACCATTAGCACTGGAGGTTCATTTCAAATAGCTCTTCCGCCCATGGCTTCTGCACCTGAGGCTGGTTCGCCTATATGAAATTGTGTTTTACCTCTGTAATTCAGGATAGCAACAATGTATGTTCCAACAATTAACAGGGAAATGACATTGTTTGGATGATTATTATCACTTTTAGGTGAGTCATTCATCATGTCAGCCATACCTAATTCAAAATTGTAAGTTTTCATGCCCACCATAATGGTTGCCATTCTTCGTCCAAGCAAAATTTCCTACTAATTATTATACATTCATACTCATCATGTAGTTCATACTTCGGAGGTAATTCAAATGATTGTCACACAGTTATCCATAACTGTGATACTTGTCATGCATATGTAGGCCATCCCCCCTCTGATGAGAAAAGAGCATCCACGTCCTTTCAACACGCGAAAAGAAAGCAAATATACTAATGCAAAATAAATGCTGACAAGCAATCTAAAAAACACAACACACACATTAGTAAAGAATTGAAGCAATATTCATCATGAGATGTCAATTGACCAAATCAAATAAAATAAAAAAAATTAAGTCATTATTTCAAAGATCTTCATCGTGAGCGGAATTAATCACATCAACATAATCAGTGGTATGTGTTTAATGACTGTCATTTAATGATCAGACATATGGAATATAATGAATATAGATTAAAGTCACCATGCTATTCGGCTTCTAAAAGAGCTACTCAAATGGAAATTCTCGTTAGAAATAAATCCATAGATGATAATAGATGGATGACATATGGAAATATAAGATGATACTCCAATACCACAAGTAGAGCCACTACTACCAGTAGGCGTTCATAGCCTCGGTAGGGTTGCTTTTTAATCCCCCCAAATGAGCTAGAGTCCTTCTTATAGTTAATTCTTCTTTTCTTTATCATAAAGATACCACTATGTTGGGATGGTGACTAGGTAACCATAGTGCCACTCACCAGGATGTAACAAAGTGATCAGGCTAGCTCATGATGAGACCCCCTATTCTTCCGACACATTAATTATCAAGAAGGTCATTGCATTGGTTTAGTAGCCAAATTGGAATGTCACTTATTGCATCCTTATGATCATTGTAGGCTGGCTCATTATGAGACCCCTATTCTCTTTAGATAATGTTTTCAGCATTTTGATATTTTATTTTTTCTTTTGTATTCTTATTGTTGAAAAAGGGAGCCTCATTTACTCCATAAGAGTTAGGGATGGTGTAAGAAGTAAAAAGATGACAATGAAAGTGCTATATTCGTATCTTGTTATCATTATATCAATGAGTTTTATCCATTCGGGAGTATAAACATAAGCCAACATGGATTAAGGATAATGAATCATTTCATCATGTGTCCAAAAGAAAAGATGTTCATGCAGTCATTGTAGAGATACACTGTATTAGCTTATGGATAAAGATAACCATCAAAACATTGTTAGAAGTCATAATGATATTATTATTAACGTTTTTCTTTAGAAGAGGCACAAATCGATTCAAATGGTGGTTATTTGCAATACAAAAGAAGAAGAGAAAATGGCATACTGATCAAGAAAAAGAATGAGAAAAAATCACAATTTAGCTTCTTGAAAGGTGTTGTTCAATCGATTGAATGACAATCATTCAATTGTTTGAATGGAAAAGTCAAGACATAAAATGAATAGTGTTTTTCAATTAATTGAACATCAATCTTTCAATCGTTTGCAAAAAAAAATCAATCAAAAACAAAAAATGTTGTTCAATCAAATGAATGGCAGTCGTTCAATTGTTCGACTGAAAAAAGAAAAATAAAGAAAAATTTGTTATTCAATTGGTAGTTGTTCAATTGTTTTAATAGTGAAAACAAATGAAAACAAATTGTGTTGTTCAATCAATTGAATGACAATCATTCACTAGTTCGAACAACGAAAATAAATGAAAACAAATTGTGTTGTTCAATCAACTGAATTATAGTTTTTCAACCAGTTGAATGGTAGTTGTTCAATGGTTTGGACAACGAAAATAAATGAAAACAAATTGTATTGTTCAATCAATTGAACGAAAAATGGTCAATTGTTTGAATGGATAAAAACAAAAAGGAAAGTATGTTGTTCAATCAATTGAATGGCAATCGTTCAATTGTTTGAGCAGTGGAAACAAAAAGAGGAAGATGTGTTGTTCAATCAATTGAATGACAGTCATTCAATAGTTTGAGCAGTGAAAAACAAGAAAGGAAAATGTGTTGTTCAATCAATTGAATGGAAATCATCCAATTGTTTGAACAATGAAATACAAAAAAGGAAAAAGTGGTGTTCAATCAATTGAACAACAAACATTTAATTGTTTGAACAATGAAATACAAAAACAACAAAATGTGTTGTTCAATCAATTGAACAATAGATGTTCAATTATTTTAATAGTGAAAAATAAGAAGAAAATGTGTTGTTAAATCAATTAAACAAAACACGTTCAATTTTTTGAAAAACAAAAACAAAAAATCAAATGTTCTTTTCAATCGATTGAATGGAAAATGTTCAATTGTTTTAACAAAAAAAAAGAAAAAGAAAATGTGCCATTCAATCAATTGAATGAAAAAAGTTTAATTGTTTGAACAAAAAGAAAAAAGCAAAATGTTTCATTCAATCAATTGAATGACAAACGTTCAATTATTTGAACTACAAAAAAACAAAAAGAGGAAGATGAAACTTCCCAAAAAAAATTCGTATTTACATGGTGATGCCTACAAAGGTATGTACATTATTTACAATTTCTCAAGCAATTTCAAAATTTTAAAGGAAAAGTTGTTGGGTTATCATTCCCTGCAACTAGAATTTGCATGGAAGGGTCCTCATGTACCTTCTCGCAGAAAGATTCTTTGGTAAGCGGTTGATGATAGTGGCGCACTCGATGCCTATTTACCTTAAAAGAATGGTTGGACCTATCTAAGGTAGTCAAGGTAAGAATGTCATTATTATGTACTTCTTGAATCTTATAAGCACCGAGCCATCTTGTTTGGAACTTGCTTGGGATGTCCTGGAATCTAGAATCATACAAAAGTGTCCAATCCCCTTTTCAAAATGTTTTCTTCTTGATAAGGTTATCATGCCATTTTTCCCTTTGCTGCTAGATTATTACAATTCATTGCAAAGAAAGCAATCGAGCCTCATATAGTTTGTTAATCTATTGAAGAGACTTGGTTTGGGCTTCTGTTAAATCTAGACCCACTTCTTGGGCCATCCTTAGATTCTTTATTTTGAATTCGATTGGAAAATTTGGTTCTCTACTGAACACAAGCTCGTATGGAGGGTATCCAATAGTATTCCTCCAAGTCATATGATAGGCCCACAAGGCCTTTGGCAGTCTAGCAGCCCTATCTTGCCAGTGTGTTGAGATTGTCTTTGTCAAAAATGCTTCTATAACCTTATTGGTGCTTTTGACCTACTCGTTCCCCTACAAATGATATGGAGAAGTGACCTTGTGTGTAATATGATCGTTTCTGAGAGTGGCAATAATCTTGTGCCCTGTGAATTTCTTTCCCCCATCTATGATCATCTCTCATGGTAAT
Organism: Pinus taeda; assembly: GCA_000404065.3. Lineage (NCBI taxonomy): Eukaryota > Viridiplantae > Streptophyta > Pinopsida > Pinales > Pinaceae > Pinus > Pinus taeda. Next base: position 366,758 of record APFE031199856.1, read on the forward strand.
CCATACCACACGAAAATCCCAAAAAGGAAGTTAATCACTACTTCCTCTATGTATCTTGGTAAATCTACTGTTTCCACCGAATTTTTCACATAATTTGTGGCTACCAGTATGTAGGCCTTCTGATTGGATGGCAGATGGAATGGACATATGAAGTAAAATTCCAAGCGCTCGAAGGGTTTTATGACTACTTGGGGCTGTAGAGGCATTTCGTTAGATTGGCCCAGCTAGCCCATCCTTTGGCAACTATCGCAGGCCTCAACATATTTTTTAGCATCCTTAAAAACAGTTGGCCAATAACAGCCCATTTGTAAGACCTTATGTCTTATACTTCGATCTGTGAAATGTCCTCTGAAGGGTTCAACATGGTAAGCCTTCAGAATCTCATGGATCTCATCCTCATGGATACATCTACATATACACATGTCGGCCCCTGTATGAAAAAGATATCCACCTATCCAAGAGAACCAGGTACTTCAGAGAACAATCTGTTTTCTTTCTCTTGTCATGAAATGTTTAGGTAACTTCTCTATCACTAGATAATTTTCCACATCTGCATACCACATCGTCTTAAATACCACGGCAAAGAGGTGTTCATCTAGAAATTGGTCATCTACCACCAGCAGATCATTCACCTTCGGGATTTGAGATAGAAAATCAGCAACTGGGTTTCCTTCCTCGGACAATCTTTAATGGTAATGTTGAACTCCTACAAAATCAATAAACACTGTGTTACTCAACCATTTTTGATTGGTTTATTAGCTAAATATTGAATAGCAGAGTGATCAGTGTACAAAAAGACTTGGTAGTTGGTTATATAGTGTGTAAATTTGTTTATTGCATAAATAATAGATAAGAAATATTTTTCTGTCACTGTATAATTAAGTTTTGCAGAAGTGAAAATTTTCTAATATAACATATAGCATAAGGTTTCTTGTCCTCCTCCTAGCCAAGGAAAGTTCCTGTAGCTACTTCTAATGTGTCCGTGGGGATGTGGAAAGGTAGCTCCTAGTTTGGTCCACATAATACTGGTGTTGTTAATACTAGTTTCTTTAAACCTACAAAAGTTGTGTCACACCTGTCAGAGCAACTGAAATCAACATTTTCAGTTAGAGCATATAAGGGTTCTGTAGTCTGTGAATTATTTTTGATAAACCTATGATAATAACCTGCATATCCTACGAAGCTGTGTACCTCTGTTTGAGTGCAGGGGGTAGGCAATAAAAGAATTACCTATATTTTTACTGGATCTACCTGTATTCCTACTGTGGATATGTAATGTCACAAGATCACACCTTGGGTCATCATCATGTGACACTTGTCATTGCTTATACATAACCTTGGAGCAATGCATCGCTCTAAGACCTTTTATAGCATTTGTAATGCTTGATCAGAATCATCCCCATATGGAGTAAAGTCATTCATATATACCTCCAATCCTTCATTTATTAGATCGGTAAAGATGCTGAGTATAGCTCTCTAGAATGTGGCTAGGGCATTACATAAGCCAAACAGCAATACCATGTATGTGAATGTGCCATAGGGACAAGTGAAGGTTTTTTTATCCTGGTCTTCAAGGCAAATTTGAATTTGATTGTAACCATTGAAGTAGTCTTAAAAGGAGAAGAACTGCTTCCCTGCCAACGTATCGAGGACCTGATCAATGAATGGGAGGGGTCAGTGATATTTCTATGTTGCCTTGTTCAGTTCCCAATAGTCTACAAAAATACGACACTTCCCATTTTTCTTAGGGACAACCACCAATGGAGAGACCCATTTACTATCCAAGATATGATAAATAAAATTTACATCCAGTAGCTTTTGCAATTCCTCTTTCACGATATCCTTGAGGTGTGGGTTCAAACTCCATTGAGGCTACCGAATGGGTCAAGCATCCTTCTCCACATAAATGTTGTGTGTACATAGCTGCGGGTCTATCCCTTTAATATCAGGATAATCCCAAGGAAAATCCCCTTTATTTTTCTGTAATACTTGGATAAGCGTTTGTTGCTGTTCACCATCTAGATTAACATTGATATTTAGAACTTTACTTGGCTTGATCTTGAGAGGTTTGCTATTATTAATAGTAGTGATATGAATATGTTGTCATCTGTACCCTTCAGGGGATCTTCCATGGCTTCATTTTCAAGTATTTCTTTCAACATCTGACAATGTACATTACTCACATTAGCTGTCTCGTTTATAAAATTATTGATAATGTCATCTTCAATTTGATCGTTAAATTCCATTGCCTCCTCTATTGTGAGTTTTGAACGAATGCTCTCTTCTAGGTATGTTGGTGGCTGCTTACATATTTTGAGAATGGGAAAACTTGGCTTGGCAGTAGGATATAACACCAAATTTTTTACATCATCCCCCTTTGTAATAGGCATGTTGCCTTCTCGGTAGCCAATATATGCATCAGCTATTGCCAGCCAAGGTCAGCCTAGAATCAAAGGATGCCCATGCAACCTACTCCTTAGGTTTATAACTAGGAAATCTACTAGATATTCCCAGGAGCCAATAGAAATGGTGATGTCTTATAAAGTCCCTTCTGGTCTTCCCATCGATCAGTCAACAAGTTCTAATAAAGTGGTGGTTGGTTCCAAGGCTGTAATACCAAGTGCTTGACAAGTTTTTGTTGTTAATATCTTAATGGCATCTCCTAAATCAACTAGTGTATTTGTGAAACAGTAGCCATATATCTGAACTGTTACTATGGGGTTTCTAGGATCTTTGTACTTTATTTAAGTTTTCTCTCCTAAGAGTAAATCGGATAAGGTTCCTACAACATCGATAGTGGGTGAGGTTTTTACCTTCCTCACAGGCTTCCTTGCACACAATTCTTTGATTGTCTTGGCATAGATGGGTATGTCTTGAATGGCCTAGAGGAGAGGGATCTTAATCCAAAAATTTTTGAGTTCCCTATGAGATAAAAATTAGAATAGGTTATTGGTTTAGCTATTGTTAGTCTTTCTGAGAATGGAGGAGAACTGATTATAAATTTTTCAGGGCCACCATGATGATATGTTTCTCCCCCTTGCTTTGGTTCGGCATTATTTACAGACAGTGGAATATGTACAGGTAATGGAAATATGTAGAAGTGGAGTTACATTGTTAATTGAAGGCTGGTCACTATTTTTCTAAGGGGTGATGACTTGTCCTGACCTCAATCAGAGGTCATTACATTCCTTCTACTCAATCTCATACTTTGGGTTTTGTTAGGTCCCTATAATACTAGTGATTGGCCCATTACTATTGTACTTATATCGCTAATTAATATTGTTGTGCCCCTATTGTCCCCATATTGTTATTACTGTACCCCATAGAATCCCTCCACTACTATTTTTGTGCCATTATATTATTATTGTTAGGTCAGTTGGGTTATATTGTGACTCCTTAGACTCCTATATATATAAAGGAGGTTTTGTCATTTGAATCATCAAGGAATCATTCATTTGTGTAATGTAAAGGAGGTTGTCCCCTCGAAGAGGCTAAATTCTAAGGTGTTGATCTATCTTTTCTATCTTTTTTTGAGATGGTTTCATAACATTTGGTATCAGAGCCTTTGGACTCTAGGGTTTCACTGCTCCAAATACGTCATGATGGAATTTTTGCTATAACTTTTTTTCTGCGATGTTTCAGAAGAAAAAAAAAACATTTGATATGAAATCACACTGAACCTCGGGTCTGAATTTGGGAGCTTTTTGTGCTATATTTACGGAGATATGATATGAGGAAGTTGGTCTTTTTGCAGACTCCTGAATTACATTCCAAACAAGTGACCTGGGGAAAATCGTCATAACTTTCTCTCTGAGCATCGGATTGAAATTTTGTAAGAAGGTGTTGAAAGAGGATGGAATTTCATTTCTTGCATATTATTTTTAAAGCCAAAGGTAGAAACAAGGACACGTGGCACGTCGTACAATTTCACTGTAATGAACTAGTCTATAATCAGGTCACTATGGGCGATTTGGCATAACTCTTCCTTGGAGAATCCAATTTGGATTAGACTAGTGACATTGGAAAGAGGACACAGAGGGCTACTGTAAATCAAAATTTCAAAACTAGATGATCCGAAATTATAGAGATACATTAGAGGCAATATCGAGCTCGTACAAAGTGAAAAAATGTGTGTAGATTTTTTTAAATTCTTGCTTAAGCTTGGTATGAAAAAATATTTTGAAGGAATTCAAAGGGCATAGTAGAGCATTATTATCAGTAACTTATGCCTCGAGGAAAGAAAATGCAAACACCTAGTAAGCAAACTGAAAGCTCTAGCATGACTCATGAGGAAGAGGAAGAAATACTACATGATATATCAAAATTACAAGACCAAGTGACACAAATGTCACTCTCACAAGCTAAGATAAATGGCATGGAAGCTAAGATGAATGGCGTGGAAGCTAAGATGGAAAATTTGAAGATAGATTTGAACACAAATTTGAAGACAAGCATGGCAGATTTGAACACAGATTTGACAAAGTTTATACAAGAAATACTTACTAATGGTGAAATGGTAGTAAAGGAAACTCATGATGTGAACAAAAGAAATTTTAATCATTATTTCATAGACTCTAATGTTGGATTGAAGACCCACCATATTCCAAAAATAGATATGAGGAATTTTGATGGCAAGGATCCCGCAACATGGATATTATAGATGGACCAATTTTTCGATCTCAATAATGTGCAAAACACACAAAAGGTACGTATTGCAACTTTATATTTGGAACCAAAACAGTTTGTATGGTATCAATGGCTTTTCTCTAGTAAAAAAATTATCACTTGGGAAATTTTTACAGAAGAATTGTTAGCACATTATGAGGATACAAAAAGAAACACTATTTTAGCCAATTGATAAGTCTCAAACAAAAGGGTTCAATAATGGAGCACATTGAGGAGTTCCAAAAATTTAACATAAGGGTAAAAAATATTCCAGAGGAGCTTATGATTGATGTGTTCATAGGGACATTAAAGGATAATATCCAACATGACGTTCTCCTTTTGGAACCTAATTCATTAGAGAAGTCATTTAGGTGTGCAAGAAAAATGGAAAGCAAAATTATGGCAACTAGGAAGCATACCACTCACAACTATAAATATGGAAGTGTTGTTGCCCTTAGTATTCCACAACCAATAAGGTTGACACCAAAACAATTGGAAGAAAAAAGAGAAAAAGGGCTTTGTTATAGTTGTAATAGCAAATACACTAAAGGTCATAAGTGTGCTGAGAAGAAATTATTCTACATAGATTGTGAAGAGGAAGAAGAAAAAGAGCAAGAAAGGTCAAAAGAAGAGGATATACTACAGGAACAAAGTTTAGATAAAGAAGAAATGAATCTGACCATATCTTGTAGTGCATTGGCTGGAATTACCACTCCTCAAACCATCAAGATAAAATGACAAATCAAGAAGAAAAAGGTAATAGTGTTGATTGATTCAGGAAGTACCCACAATTTTATTCATTGTA
>APFE031199856.1:384615-412450 GCA_000404065.3 Pinus taeda
GAAGAGTTATTAGTGAAGAAATAACACCATAATTTATGTGACTATTTTTATAAATTTGGTGTGTTTACTTTTTCTAAGAAAAAGGATATTAATGTTGGTTCATACCTTGACGATTATTGTTACTATAAAGGGTATAATTTTTTAAGTTAAAATTATCATATTTGAAACTGTACAACAAAAAAACTATTTCATCATTTCATATATTTGTCACTCAAAGGATTACTATAGAAATAACCTAATAAAATATCATGCTTTGTCCTCTTTCGTTTTTTCCATTATTCTAAGTAAACAAGATACATGAGGTAGAGAGTACGATGGGTCACTCATACGAAAGGCGAACATCTTATATCATTATCTTTTATGTAAAATCCACTATGGAATAAGTTCTCTAATACAATTATTGCATTTTCAACTTATAACAATATCAACGGGAAAACAATGTTGCAAAATGGAAAGAAACATTTAGGAAGACCCATCTTCTATTTAGGTATCAAAGTTGAAAATGGATATATGGTATATTGACTAAGTTATATTAGACATTTCCAAGAGGAAATGTGTCATCTATGTCAACTTACAGAAAGGGTTTAATAAGAGGTCAAAACTTTATTTTATTATAGTAAAGACATAAACCCTAAACCAATAATCCTAATTCCAAATTTTCAACTGATAAGTTTTGGATACAAACTTTATTTTACAAAAACAACCAATTATTGTAAGATATATTATTATATAGTGTTAATTGGATCCCCAAACAGTATCATGTTGGTTGTTATGAATTATTGTGAGAAAATTCCTGTTATGGGAAAACACATTTCTTCATAGATTTTTCCAATATTTTTCACAAAAGGGTGATAGACCACTCACAATTTGTCCTAGATGTAATCCCTAAGATTCTTTAACATACAAGGAAGAAGAAGAGGGAAGAAATTGCATTGCATATTTGTGAAGATTGTAGGTAATATTAACCAGTGCTACTATACAAGATCTTGCTCTAACTCCTTGATATCTTGACTCCATAGAAATAATTGGTATCCTATGAACAAAATAAATAAATAAATATATCTATACTCATATAAAATATTTGTAAGATATTTACTATACCTACAGTATATCACTCAACATTAATCTAGATCCAATTGCAATTATGCATTAAACAATATTAATTGATGAAATCCCAAAGTATATATTAATATGAAGAATATAAATACAATATATCACCTTGAGTGTATCAATACCTTCTCAATGCCTTCGCCCTTAAGAGACCTTCCTTCGCGTTAGATTCTATTCCACCATCATTTCCACTCTTAAATTTTGGGTATATATATCCTCCAATTTTCCCTCTTCTAATAGAAATTTAGAAGGACTTAGGGATAGACTTGATGACATGTGAATGAAGAAATTACAAATCATGCTCAGGTTCCATGCTTAATTTTTAGTATTTCCCTACTCATTATGAACTTTATACAAAATTATGATTTTTTTCTAATTATGAAACACTTCTTAATTCTTATTAATGAAACCGTGACAAAATAATTACTCTCTTGTGAAATATATATGACAACTTAATTATGTAATTTTGGTCTCACAAAAGAACAAAAATCATTGTAATGGTTATGGTGGAAAATACAAGTATGATGAATTATGTGTATTGTATGAGGTCATAAGAGGAAATAGTTGCCTAAAATACATGAAAATTCATGTTGAGTAGAATGGCATAATAAGGATCTCTTCTGTCACGGAATGAGAAGTACCTTCAACTAATGTTAAAACCAATATCCATATATATATATATATATATATATATATATATATATATATATATATATATATATATATATATATATATATATTATTCTTGGAGGTAGGCATACTCATGCTCGATACAAGAGTGAACAAAGCATTTGTTCCACCATAATACACTACAAATTCGTGTAACAATATGCAAGGCCAAGGCCACAAAAAGGCGCGTGATGGATCCATGTCATAAAAATACCACAGACATTAGAAAATACAATCTACATCCCATGGTACATCAAGAAGATATATAAGAAATATGAAATTGATATTGTAGTCTTCAAAGTACATAGCATAGTGAAATATCTCCTCATAACTTAGGAGGGGTAATGTGTATGAGTAAAGTAGGCCCCTAAACTAGAGGTCTCCACTCGATCCTAATCATATGGTTCTACATCATGTAAATAGTTGAGTTAATGTTGATCATAGTTTAAACTATCTAATTACAATTCTTTGAGGTATACCATTAATAGACATGGGGGGAACTACGAGTGATGAAAATTTTCCCTAAGATACCTAGAAAAATCTAGCAAGTGTGAATAGAGTATTTAAATTGAAGACATATAGATTTTATTAATGAAGGTTAAATGAGGTAAACTAAATATCAACCTCTAGAAAAGCTACCACTGCTAATTACAAGCTCCAATGTAGTTTTTGGTTTACAAATTATTTTCCTAGAAAATGAGTTGATGCTGATAGAAAAAAATATGTTGGAGGAGGTCCTTGATATATTTACCAACAATCAATATGAAACATACACCAAGTTATTCATTGAAGAGATAGACTCATTGACTATATTTTATACAATGATGGATGACATTGAAGGTAAAAAAAATTACAAATGAACATCTGAGCTTGAAATTCCCTTGAACATATTTGACATGAAAACAATATCTTGGTAGAAATAATTCATGAGAACCATGTGATTTCATGTGATAATGCGTAAGGCACTAAAGGATGCACCATAATTATAGGAATAATAGACAACTATAGTAGTATATTACTAATATGTATGATATGATGCTTAGGCAGGTTATAACCAAATAATAGGAAAATGATGCAAATAGGTTCCATGTTTGATGGTGACATGAGTTATGATGACCAATCCTTAACATATATTCCAAATAATTCTATGCTCCCAATCCCCAATATTTTTCATTAACTTCTCCATGTATTAATGAACATGAAATAGAAGAAAGGCAAGCTCAAATGTGCAGCTTTTTATTCATCTTTCATGAGCTTGAAAGGGAGTTAAAATTTTAGTTGATAGGGTTTATTCTTCATGTGTTATTGGTCTCAAAGAAGTGGTATTCATATGCAACGAATGGTGTATATTATTGTAAGGTTTTAACAAGCCAAAAAAAGGGTAAAATAATTCTTAGTAATGTTTTTTGTCATTAATTTTTAATGATCCATAAAAAAACTTCAGGGTGTACTCAATAGGGCACACTTTTCATGATCTAAAAAACAAGGAAAAGTATGTTCAATATCCTTCAAATATGTTTATTACCATAAGAAATGGATAAGAGTGAGCTTATCACTTTATCTGTTTATTTATTTATTTATTGATTTATTGAGCATGAATACGACACAAAGGAATCTCATCAAGTGGTATAAATAGTTAAGAATATAGTTAGAATCTAGTGAAACCACCATATTGGAGCAAAAAGATCGATAAGATAAATCCATTCATTGTAGCAATCTCCCTAGGAATCGTAAGATCACCAAAAAAATAAAAGGGTGATGTAAATAGTAAGAGGCTAGGTGTGACTTTAGAAGTGGAAAGTGAAGTAAGGGAAAAAAAATAGTGTAGTAGTAGGAATTGAGACATTTAGAGTGATAAGAATACACATCCACAAAGAAAAATAATGATTTTATGAATCATGTTCAAAATATGTCCTAAACTTAGATGAAGAGAGGGAAGAATAACACTCACTTAATTTTCCTAGAAATTCCATTGGAGTATTCCTAGGCCCATAGAGTATCACAAGATGGATACCAAAAGGGTAAGTGGGTGCTAATGTGAGGCATCCACAAATGGTGGACAATACTTTGCAAGTTATGATGCGAAATAAAGAAGCCCCTAATATTTTAATGTGATGGGGCTAAACCTAAGAAACATTAGAAAAAACATATATGGATGATAATGTAAGGGATCCATGCAGGGAAAGGCCTATCCCTATATTCCAGTTATGAAAATATGCACCTCATTTTCAATGATTATCACCATAAAATTTCCAAACCATCCTATGAAAACCATCGAAAATACTAGACCCATAGTTAAATCACATGGTTCAAGAAATAAAATGTTAAACAAGTTAGAATCTGACCATGTGCATTTTCATTGCTTAGATTTTATAATTTTTGGATATGATATACTAGAATAATACAATTTGTCTCTTACTTATGAATTCAAATGATGTGATTATATTTCCGTTCTTTTTTACATTCCTTCCCATATTAATGCTTAATTATCATGACAAATGTCAACATAGCTATAGGACTGACATTTGTAACCTTCTAATCTCACCATGAGTGTGCCCATCAAAAGCCAAGGGGAACTAAATCAGATCGAAACTGAGCACCAAGCATGAGAAGCATTGAGCTAAATCAACCTACACAGAAAATAAAAGGCACTCATGTGACACATCAAAAGCTAAATCCATGTGGAAAAAGTACAACATCACTTAATAGGTTATGACATGTAGTTTTCATTAATGGGAATATGCCACATGTTCCTATTAAAAAAATGATCACATTGTTAATTATTAGCATGATATGGAACAACTTATTAGGGCCATAGCACATGTAGTTGGAATTCTACATTCTTGAATATTCATCAATCCAGTAAGATCCTAGAACCAAATCACTTTTAAGAACAAATTAAAGATAGGAGGAACATGTGATCATGTGAGATAGCTTATGTCATTGATTATGGTCATAAATACACTTATAAGGTAGGGAAACTCTTCTATAAGGGTATTTGGAGTGGACAATTTGGTGGCAAGTTCAATATCGAAATTCAAAGACATGAACTAGTCTAATGGTTTTGCTTCAACATTGACCTAGGAAATAACCCATAGCCCAATTCAATATTTTGTGTGCCATGGTCCACCATTTAAAAATCAAGAAGAATGAAATCATTATATGGAATTCCCCCCATTATCTTACGAACGGAATCCATTACCTAAGATATGGCCTTTTATAAAGGAAACTAAATACCAAGGGAGTGATGTAAAATAGGTGGGGTAGCTTGATCATATTTGGTATTTTGGTAGACTTTTTAACCAACATCAAGAGGTGTTGATGAGATAATTTAATAGGAATCTCTTCTAGCATAACCATTATTGGTCTTTGATGCAGTTTATCTTCTATATGGACCACTCAATGATTACGAGGCCTAGAGGATCCAAAACTGATAGAGAGATCATCTGAATCGGAGTGATATGAGTAGAAATTTAAAGTGTGGTAACTAAAATATTCAAATAACAAAATATTTTCTAAAACATATTACACTAGAAATCATGATATAACGACCATGCCTATGGATCATGTAGGAGGCTGCATAAAAAATATTATAGTAGAATTCATTACACTAGAATGGATCAAGTAGAGCATCAATTGCTAAAACATATTACACTAGATTGCCTATGTGGGTATCATGGCATGAAACCAACCCTACCTATGGATCAGGTTATATTATAGTAGAGAATCAATTAATTTAAATTTAAAGTAAACAATTTTTATCTAGAGATCAATGGGAAATTATAGTAGTAATATTTTGGGTTGCAAAGAGTGGACCTAAAATTCTTAGAGAGTCATTAGAATGCATGAGTAATTGGAAACCCAAATCCCACTAGCGTGACAAATGCATAATATGAGTGGAAGGTTCTTGATCCACAATTACACGATAGACAAGAGTACTAATAAACTAGGCCTGTATTTGGAAATAAATTTAATGATAAAGGCTATGTTCAGTCACATTTGAGTACAATTTCATGAGTCTCTTTTCTAGGGGATATACCCTACGAAAGTTTCTTAACTATGATTTTTCTTGCATAGGTAATCTTCACAAAACCTCCAAGGAAGACATGGAAAAAATTACTCCAAGGCCAAGTTCTAAACAATATTATAAATATGGGAATCCAATGCACTAGGATTATGAATCAATCAATGGAGAACACCCATTCAGGACTGTATTATAGTTTCTAAAAATGTATCTATCAAGGTACACTTAGTTGACTAGGGAATAATAAGTCCTTAAAACAAGAACCACTCTGAGTATACTCATAGTTCATAGTGCTTGTAGTTAAACAACTACCTCCTTAAACAAGAAAATTGTTTCATTTGATGGTATTTTTTATGATAATAACCCATCATGCCCCATGACGATTGATTAGGATACTGTGCAAACATTTGTTGTTGTTGGGTAGGGAATATATTAGTTAGAATAGTTGGTCTTTGGCCAAGACCCTATTGATAAATGAAGCAATTAGTATGATTCATTCTTGGGCACCCATTAATAAGGTGTTTTCCCTGAAAAATATTACAAATAAATGTTCTCTCTCTTCTTTTCAATGGTGCGTTTGCTTATGTAGGCCTGCGTTTATTGAGCCCATTACAATTTTTTGAAGTGTTTTTTTGTTTATTTTATTCCTTTTCTCATTTTTCTACGAGGATTATTTAATGGTAAAATCTTGTACTAAATGCACATTGTATATACAGGAACACACATTACTACTAATGGGACCATATATGGACATAAAAGGTCTTAGGAAATCACCCTTGTATATAGGGACACTTGCATATAAATGGGTACTGACAAAGACATTTATTGTATAAATATGAGTAATATAGAAAATAGGGCCTGTACCAAATATATTTCCTAATAATCACTACCCAACACATGGAATATTTTATCCTTTAAAGGTATCACTTCCCTCAATGCTACTAGTGATAGGCATAGGATCTCTTGAACATTCCCATAATTGATGCATTTATGTGTTAAAGGAGTCTGCAAGCAAGTAATTTATATGATAAATGGATTTAGAGACTTTATGGTGATAGTTAGTTTTCGTTTTGTAACACCATCCTCCCACATTTACCCAACTTAAGTGGTCTGTTGGGGTAAAAATGTAATAAGAGGCTACTATGATCTGATTTAGCTCCCGATGTGTAGTTAATGAAGTGGAACCAACAAACAAAACCAACCTTACCTTCTACACATGCTACAAAACCTCAAGGAGCCAATCAACCTTCCCAAGTGACCAACCCCTAAGGCAATGCAACATCTTACTGACCTAGAGCCTTAACTTCCCCCATGACATGAGAATTCGTGTGATTGGGGTCCTCCACCCACTCTCATAGTAAGGGCATGCAAGTGCTTGGGGTCTATTTCAGCTAGTTCAGAGCCATCGACCTGATACTTTGTGCTAGTTTTTCAAGGCCATGTCTGAGGTCACTGCCTAGATATTCATGAAACTTCCATAATTGAAAAGCAACATTGAAACAATGATACAAATGCAAATACTTGAACAAAAACTTGACCGGAACCCTACTAGCTATGAAAAAAAATCATCAAACATGTCACAAATATGCATTCTACAGGTGATAACAACATATATGAGCATAGGGGTCTTATACTTTATGAGAATCGCTAAGAAGCATTGATGCCTTACCACATTAGATGCATTATTATCTATTAGGTCATGTATTCCTCGTTCATTCATTTACAAATCAAAACATGATGAGAGCCATACATCATCACTGTCATAAAACATACTCATAACCAACATATAAATGACACAAATAATAAGGATACAAAATCCATACAATACACATATAAACTAGTACATTTACACACGAAACACCAAGGAGAAGGAAATCTTATTAATGGATGCAAAATCTAACTTGGTTTGGGACTTGCATGAACCACCTGATCATAGATTGTTTGAACCAAATATTTCTTTTAATTAATCACCCCCATGCCATATTCCAAGCATAAATGTGGGGCTCATAACCAAAAAAGAAACGAACGAGCATGGGCACTAGATTTCTCCACCTACACCATGAGGAATTTTATTATCTCCTAGTCCCTAGGCTTTAGCACAACCCACAGTCTGATTTAGGGTTCATTAGGCCATGATCGAGACCCCACTCTCTAGGATTTATTATATACCCTTCCATTCACTAGACAAGGATTCCTAGGCCTGATCAAGGGCACCCACCTTTATGATTTACCATATATACCGCTATTCACTGGTCAAGGTTTCCTAGGCCCACCGAGGTAGCAAAAAATCTAGCTTTACGACAACCCACAATCTAGTTCAGGGATTACTAGGTCATGGATTTACTATGATCCACAGTTTGGTTTAGGGATGAATAGATCACGTGTTATTCCTTTCATATATCCACCTCACTCAACTTCAAATCCATTTGGAAATATAGCTCCACTAAAACATGAGAACCCATCACCTCAAGGCTATCCAGAAATGGAAAGGCTAGGCTACAACAAATTGTCACACCTAGAAAAATGCATGATAATGATAGCAAAAGAACCAAGAACACACATGAATAACCATACATACCAAAAATAGCAAGGAAATCACACATGGAAATCGATACCTACAAATAATCTTGTTGTAGCTACTACATCAAACTCTTGCTTTCTCGATCCTTGGTTTCCTTTTCCTTCTTGTTTTTTCTTGATCCAATGTTGAATTTCTATAACAAAAATATAAGTGTCCAAGAGTGTGTGAGAGAGAATATAGAAATAAATCCAAAACTGAACTGGTAAAAAGTACCAATTATTGCTCAAAAGCCTTTTTATTAATGTGGCCTCTATTTTCTTCAACTTTCCATTATTTCCTTCATTTTCCTCCTCACATGCAACATATGTCCCTTCACCTTCCTTTTCTCCTAATTTCATTACTTTTGTAAATAAAATGCTAATTAATGTCTCATGCCTTTCCAAAGCCTTTTCATTGGCTTTTCCAGCTTCCTGAGCCATAATAAACGAAATTAACACCCACACTACGATTTTTTTCCCAACATTCAACTTGGAATAAGTGTCCCATAATGATGGTTATTAGTTTGCCTTCATTAAATTTTATTACATGGAATTTTCACTAGGGTTGTTACAGAACCCACCCCACCCCCTAGAAGAACACCTTCCTCGGTGTTCAATGACACCTACAACAAACAAGATTGATTTAAGAAAAACATACTATGCATGGAGCTTTATAACTTAGGTTGATGAAGTAATTACAATGATCAACTTGTTGAGAAGCAACAAGCATGACTCATAACAACATAACAACCATAAGGAAATGACACACATACCACTTATTGGAGCTTTATAACACATCTCATGGTGGTATTTACATCCATATACATATGTACATAAGAAAAAAAAAATCATGCCAAAACATATACCAAAAATATTTGCTCAAATAGTAAATAGAGAAGGATAGATAGCCGCATCTGATCTGCCATCTCCCATTCTTATCACCAAAAAATGATCACCTAGCCATTTCTAACTATGTGGATCGAAATACACCATCTCGATTTAATTTCACCATAGTAAAATCACTTTCATTGCAAAAAATAATTTAGTAAACCACTTTTATTAAATTATTTTCTTATTTAAATAAAAAAACCCAATGAGAATAATTAGATAGGTCATTACTTATTTAATGTTCTCTAGGAATTATTATTATTAAATCATTATTTAATATTATTCCTTATCGGATTAGACTAAATCCCTTAGAAATATTTAAATAAATCATTATTTATTTGAATTTACTTATTTTTGTTATTAGAATAATTATTAAATCACTATTTAATAAATATTTTTATTTCACACCTTTCTTGTCTCTCAGGAAATAATTAATGAATAATTTTATTTGTTAATTATTTCTAAATAAAGGAGTTTAACCATTTTAAATTCATTGTCCCTTTCCAATAAATATAATAAAGTATTCCAAGTAGTTAGATATGAATTTGGTCAATAATATTTTATTATTCTCCATTTTCAAGATTAACTCCATACTTTGCTATTATATAGAGGGTTTTTCATCCATTCTTGACCATGATCATTATCATCATCAACATTATTGTCATTTTCTTGAGCTCCTGATTGAGTTCTTCATCCTTTTTTGGGTTTTTTCAGATGATTGAGAGAGGGAATTCTATTTCTAAAGCATTAAGGAGATCAAGGGCCCATCCCATGGAGGGAGACTTATAGGCCAATCTGTAGATATCCTTCACCAGGTGTTATCAATAATGATTTATTCATTTAAAATTGACTTTCCAATTGGGTTAATTTTCTAGATACATTATTTCTCTGCTATTTGTTTTGGATTTTTTTCTTTCACTACAGTTTTCCCATTTGTATTGTAGATCTAGAATGACAACAACCATAAAATTGTTGTTAGGGTCACTTATCACATAGTGACTTAAGTGGCGATTTTTGGTACACCTTCCAGGAATTTTCACACTAACACCCATGTAGCTTCATAGAGGCCAAATTTCTTCCACTGTACTTTAGCATGCTTGATTTCTTAGTTCCAGGGCACGATCATATTTCTCTACAATTTACAGTATGGTTCCAATTGAAATTCTTCATCCAACTCCACTTGCAATACAGATAATTCAACCACATGAGCAACATAATTAACATACTTATTAAGAAATGACACATGGAAAACATCATGGAATTTCACTCTCAGATGCAGTGCAAGTCGATAAGCTATTTGACCAATCCTTTCAAGAATCTTGAAAGGTCCACAAAACCGAGGTGTCAGCTTGGCACATGATCTAATCTGCAAGGAAATGTTCTTCAACTTGATGTGCAAATACACTTGTTCCCCAACCTTAAGCTCCTTAAATAACCTATTTTGATATACATATATTTTATGCCTGTCTTGTGTTTCTTTTTTATTCTTATAGATTTCCTGCAGTTCCTAGTCCATTTCTGCTAACATATCTAGTAAAATTAACATCCTACTCACTATATCACTCTAGCTGATGGGAGTGTTACAACTCGGCCCTTTCAATTCCTCAAACAAACTCATCCTCAAAGATTCATGATACCCATTGTTGTATGTGAACTCAACTAGTGGAAGGTACTCATCCCACATCCATTGTGAATGCATCAAATACATACTCAACATGTCCTCTAATATCTTGTTGACCCTCATTGTATGTTCATTTGTCTATGGATGGTAAGTTTTACTGAAGGCCAACTCTATCCCCAATTCCGAAAACAACTCCTTCCAAAACATGGAAGTGAACTTAGCATCCTTGTCTCACACAATCTTCTTTGGAACACCATGTAATATAAACACATCTCTAATGAATAGCTATTCTGCATCACTAGCTGAATAAGTAGACTTCATTGGAATGAAGTGTGCTACCTTTGTTAACCTCTCCATCACGGCCATGATGAAATAATGCTATCTATATGTCCTTGGAAAACCTGTGATGAAATCCATGAAAATGACCTCCATTTCCACTATGGGATCGTAATCGGTTGTAGTAGTCACCCTAGATGCTTGCATTCTAATTTCACCTCCTTCCAATCCAAACATCTAGCCACAAACTCTCCTACATCTTTCTTCAGATTCTGCCAATAATAAAACTTCTTCACTACTATTAATGTCTTTTGATACCTTGTGTGACCTTAATATGGTTTAGCATGAAACTCTCTCAAGATAGCCTTATTGAGCTCACTATTGTCTCGAACATATATCTTGTCCCTAAATTTGATTAATCCATCTTCTATAAGATGATAGTTCACATCCTGACCACCTTTACCCTGTTGTAACCTATGCTTAAGCTCCATGTATCTATCATCCTGATGACCTTCCTGTAAGATCTGACCCTGCAAGTCTCTCCCATAAAAGCTCATAGATGTTATGATTCGCCTATATCTACCTGCTAAGAGCATATCCAACTTTGTTCTCTTTACCCTTGATGTCACTAATCTTAAATTCAAACTCAGTAATCATGGCCAATTATCTAGCTTGCACAGAATTCATGTTCGGTTGAATGAATAGGTACCTCAACCCACTATGATCACTCATCAATACAAACCTTCTACTAAGAAGGTAATGCCTCCACTTCTTTAATGCATGGAGGATTGTTGAGAACTCTAGATCATGTCTCGGGTAATTATGCTCGTGCTGATTCAGTTTTCATGACTCATAGAACTCTACTTGTCCTTCCTGCATAAGGACTCCACCAATTCCTCTATTGCAAGCATTTTTTTGTACCACAAATTTCTTGTCTGGATCTGCAATCCTTAACACTAGAGAATTTGTCAACCTGCTTGACCTATTCAAAAAATGTTGCACATTCCTCTATCCATTCAAATTTCTTACCTTTCCTCTGTAATGACACAATAGGATATGCAATGCAAGAGAATTTCTTGATGAACCTCATATATTAACCTATTAACTGCATAAATAACCTTACCTCATCCACATTTCTAGGAGCTACCCATACCATGATAGCTCTTATCTTCTCTAGATCCACTGCTATACCTTACTTGGAAACAACATGTCCGAAGTAATATACCTCTATCTGAAAGAAACTTGATTTTATAATATTGGCATATAACTCATGCTCTCTAAGAAATCTCAATATTTTTGCTAAGTGTTCGACATGCTCTTCCTCATTTTTAGAGTATATCAAGATGTAATCAATGAATAGAATAAAAAACTTGTCCATGTAAGGACACAACATTCTGTTCAACAATAACAAAAGGGTAGCTAGAGGATTAGTCAAAACAAATGCAACTACAACAAACTAATAATCCTTGTACCTAGTCCAGAAATTTGTTTTGTATATTTCCTCTTCCTTGATGTGCACCTTATAATATTGAGAAATGACAACAAGAAATTCTAGTTTAATTTGTCCTTGAATTAAAATCGAATTCTATTCTCATAACAACTAGTAAATAATTAATTAAGTTTAATTAAATTAGTTAACTTAAGAATTTTGAGTTGGAAGTCTATCTGAAGTCATGTAAGTGTGATCGCTAAGTTTTAGGGGTCCAGGATGAATTTATTTATGAGTTGTAATTAGATAACTCAGTATACTAAGTTAATTTAAGTTAAATTAGTTCCAAATTGTTTCTAGAACTAATAGAGAGTTAATAATCAGTTGGTAGAATTGCATCCATAATTGTCACTCTAGTTAATTGAAGATTCCCTCATCACAAAATCATGCATGTCGATTCTGAGAAAGACCAAGTTGAGACTAGAGTGCAAGGATAGTGTACTATGAGTTGTATTATTTACTAGAGTGTAAATATCATGCATGCAACATATATTGATCCTATGTTGGGATTGTGTAATTTTGGAAGCATGAAATCCATTTAAATACAAGTTATTCATCCTAGAAATTATGCAAGAGATTAGGGGCTTGGAGAGCTAGAGAATAGGCTAAATGTTGGCTAAGAGCTAGCTTGTGAGCTGAGAAAGTTGAGCATACTTATGCAGAATTGTTCTAGTGAGAACAAGCTTTGTATCTTCACTCATATTTCTGATATATGGAGTATAGATAGTAGGGTTTTGAGTAGTGGATTTCCCCATATACATCTTTTGTTATTTACCATTGATTTATCTTCTTCTTGTTCATATTGTTTTCATCGATCTATTGGCTTCTCCTAGTTGAAAGTACAAGTAGATTCTTGTCCTATACATTAGTAAATTGCAAGAGCTTGTGAATCTCTAGGATTTTCTACATGGTGTCAAAGCCAAGAACAATATATTACAACAGATTTCGATGTTTTTAGTTTTCTGTTATAGGTGAAATTAAAATTTGCAATACATACTTCAAGATGGACAAATGGTGTTATATTGTTTGCGGATTGAGTATGTCTTGGAGAGAGCTCAAGTTTTATAGTGTGGAGGGACAAAATGGAGGTTATGCTAGAGGATAATGCCTTGAAGTAATTCGTTGTTCAAGAAATTCTTAAGACAACGACATCGGATGCACATAATTTAGTCAAATGGAAGAAGTGTGTGGCAATGCCAAGGTGGATAATCCTTGAGGGAGTTCGAGACCACATTTTCTTGAGTCTCGATGATAGGGAAACTCTGTATGCTTTGTGGAAATCATTGATGGACTTGTATCATAACAACAGTGACCAAAGGAAATTGGCACTAAAGGAAAAACTTCAAAAAATAAAAATGTTGAAAGGCGAGACTATTCCAAAATACTTGAACAACTTCACTCAATGTCGTGATAAACATAGAAGTGTTGGAATAACAGTTTCCAAGGATGATATGTTGATCCTTGCTCTTCTAGGACTCCTAAAGGGTTGGCATAGTTATTAGGACTCTGTTAATGGTCAAGAGAATTTGTCGTATTGGGAATGACAATGGTTGTATTTGATGCAGGAGGAGATTAGGAGGAACACCATAGGCGGCTCTTCATCAAATACTAATGATGAAGATAATAGTGCCTTAGTGATTAAGGTGAAGAAGGGGAAAGGGAAAGCTTCCCATTCCAAATCAAATTCTTATCATGGAGGTAAGAATAAAGACATGATGAAACTTAAGTGATTTCATTACCATGAGTTGGGCCATTTTGCTACAAATTATCCACTCAAGAAGTCTAAGAATAAGTCCTCAAGAGGAGTGACCAGGAAGGATTTGGCCTCTCTATTTGAATTGGACTTTTCCC
Organism: Pinus taeda; assembly: GCA_000404065.3. Classification (NCBI taxonomy): domain Eukaryota; kingdom Viridiplantae; phylum Streptophyta; class Pinopsida; order Pinales; family Pinaceae; genus Pinus; species Pinus taeda. The sequence goes on from APFE031199856.1 coordinate 399,103, forward strand.
TCATTGCATGCATGGTGTCATCACTGATGGGAAGTGTATGGTACTTAGACAGTGGAGCTCCATTCCACATGACTAACGACAAAGAGTTATTCAGTGACCTAGAGCAGAAATATATCTAGATGCAGATCGAGATGGGTGACGATGAGAAGTATAGTGTTACAACATTGGACACGATTAATTTTCAGAGGGAGAATTGGGCTCCACTCACCTTGAAAAATGTTATGTATGTGCTCAGGTTGAGAAAGAACTTGGTATCCATTTCCATGCTTGAGGATAGAGGCTATGATGTGATTTTCGAGAAAGGAAAGGTGTTCCTTCGACACATAGACATGGGTCAAGTAAAGAAGACAGGGATTCAAGTGAAGAATATCTATAAGCTAGAGGTAGAGTGTGTTTCTTTGAACATAAAATCAGAAAGGGTGCAGAGCTGAGACATTGGTGAGTTGTGGCACAAGCGATTGGTCCACTTGCATCATGGGTCTTTGAAGATATTGTAATAAATATCTACTAGTCTTCCGAAAGGTACGCTTGAGCAAGTTGATATATGCAAGGGGTGTACTTTGGGAAAATACACCGAGTCTTCCTTTCACGACATAGACAATCGAGCAGAGGCTATTCTAGAGTGATTCCATTTAGATGTGTTTGCACCATTCTCGACAATGTCCATGACCAGATAGAGGTATTATGTTATATTTGTTGATGAGTTTTCATGAAAATGCTGGATATTTTTCATAAAGAAAAGGGATCAAACTTTCACAAAGTTTTGTGAGTTTAAAGAACTGGTTGATAAAGATTTGGGAAAGGAGGTTAAATCTCTATGGGGTGATAATGGTGGTGAGTATGTATCAATTGAGTTTAAAAACTTTTGTGTAGTGGAAGGGATTAAATGGGAGTTGATGGCACCCCATAACCCTTAACATAATTGGGTGGTTGAGAGGAAGAAAAAATCATAGTATGGGAAGCGAGGGAGATGTTACATGATCAAGGCCTACCACTAGACTTATGGGTTGAGGCATGCAAAACAATCATTTATTTTTGGAAGCGTAACCCACATAAGATACTTGAGATGAAGACACCAGAGGAGGCTTATTTCGGTAAGAGGCTAGATGTTGGTCACTTCTGTATTTTTGGATCATTGGTATATTTGCATGTGACCAAAGATGCAAAAAAGAAGCTTGAGCCAACAACAAAGTTTGAAATATTTTTGTGGTATACATATACACCTCACAACTATCGGGTGTACTTGTAGACCAGTAGGATGACAACGGTTCATACGGATGTCAGATTCGATGAGGAGAAGGTCATTTGAGTTTCACTTTAGAGGGAGCTTAAGCTACATGCACATGAGAATCATTTAGGTCCTAAGGTTTAGCAGCATTAAATTGATGTGGACCAACCACATATAAAGGATATAGGAGTGGAGACATCCACTCAAGCAGAGTCTTCCAGAGAGGGAAGAAAGTGCAGTAGAGAGGCTGACAGATTGTTGGATGATTCACAGGAGAATGTGGGTGAACCCACTTCTTAGCGTAGGGAGAGGAGCTCATTTGAGTGGTACAATGGATACATGTCTCTTATGGACGAATGTGTTGTGACAAAGAAATGTTCCTTTAAGGAATATGTGCAAGAACCGTTTTGGGTTGATGCCATGTTGGAGGAGTATAACTCCATAGTTTATAACGTCATCTGGGATGTGGTCTCGAGACCAAAGGAAAACTTAGTGGTGAGCTCTCCTTGGATTTACAAGGTAAAGAAAGTTATATATGAGTGTGGAAAATAATAAGGCTAGATTTATGGCCTGTGGCTTTTCACAAGTAGAGGGGATTGACTATGATGAAACCTTTTCTCCTGTTGCAAGGTACTTGTTGATTAGATATATATTGGCACTATCAACAAAGATGGGTTGGAAGATACATCAGATGGATGTGAAGATATCTTTCCTTAATGGCATGATTGAGCAAGAGGTGTACATAGAGAAGCCTGAAGGTTTTTAGACATATAACCATGAATCACATGTTTGCCGACTAGAGAGAGAGTTGTATGGGCTGAAGCAAACACCTCGTTCTCGGTACACTAGGATAGATAGCTACTTCACCAAGTTGGGCTTCATTTGTTGGGTGTGGTGCCTTATTATCTTCTATATTCAAAGGTTTCAGATGGATGTATACCCCAGAAAAATTGTACACCCCTCCACGCGGGGGTTGCAGGGCGGCTAATTGCCCTTGGCTAGTGTGTCCGGGGGCTAGTGGTCCCCTAGCAGGGGTTCAGGGTTAGCACCCTCGAAGCTAAAAAAAGATGTAAAATTGCCTTGTAAAATTATGGTAATTTCTAGTCAATCTAGGCCATTCATTAGGCAGATGATCTAGAAGACAACCCCTCATTATATATGAGGGAATTGTATTACATCTATGTAGATCTATATTTTGATTGAGGAAGAGAGAGGAGATTAAGAGCGAAGAGGGAATTATAGCAGATTTGATGTAGGTTGTATCTCTTTAGTTTGCTAGATAATATAAAAAGAAGGACTGGCTGTTTCTCCATGGGTGTAGCCCAAACTGGGTGAACCATGTATATCTATGTCTCTCTTGTTTTATGCATTTTTTGTGTTTATATTTCTACAATATCTTATGTGTTCCATTGCTCTGTAGTATATAATTTTCTAACAATTGGTATCAGAGCCGAAGGTTTATTTGGCTGATAAACTCACAGGAGAGAAGGGTTCCTGGTTTGAGTTGGAGCAATGGCAGAAGATGGTAGGTTTAGGGTCGAAAAATTCAATGGCCATAACTACTAGCTATGGAAGATGCAGATGGAAGATTATCTGTATTAGAGAGATCTGTAACTACCATTGAGTGGAAAGACAAAGAAGTCGACGAGTGTGACGGAGACAAAATGGAATGTTCTCGATAGAAAGGCACTTGGAACAATACAGCTATGCCTAGCGACATCAATAGCATTTAACATTTCAAAGGAAACTACAATAGAGGGTTTAATGTTGACAGTGGCCAAACTATATGAAAAATACTTGACATCACATAAGGTATTTATTATGAAGCATGTATTTAATATGAAGCTGTTAGAAGGTGGATCTGTTGTTGATCATTTAAATGATTTTAATACAGTTACAAGTTAGTTAAGTTCTGTAGGTGTAAATTTTGATGATGAAGTTAGGGCTCTTTTATTTCTATGCTCATTGCCAGAAAGCTGGAATGGTTTAGTTATGGCCATTAGTAACTCTGCCTGTGGATCTCATACTTTAAAGTTTGATGATGTTGACAGTGCAATCCTTAGAGAGGAAATGTGATGGAAAAGCTCTGGTGAGACATCAGGTAATGCTTTGACTGCAGAGACTAGGGGAAGAGAAATGGAAAGAGGAAAGAGCTTAGGATATTGTAGTAAATACAGGAAAGGTAGATCCAAGTACAAATCGGGGATAGTGTGCTGGAAATGCGGAAAGAGAGGTCACCTGAAGAAAAACTGCAAGTCTCAAAAGGGAAAAGAAGGAGATGCGCAACAAGAAACTAAGCATGAAGCGAATGTAACAGGTGATGTGTTGCTAGATGCTTTGATCATTTCATTAGAAAATATTATTGATGTCTGGGTGGTAGATTCAGGGGCCTCATTCCATGCCACACCTGATAGGAAACATTTTCATGATTATGTACAAGGAGATTTTGGACATGTTCGATTGGGTGATGATACAACCTGTAAAATCATTGGAATGGGTATATTTTTAATAAAATAGAAGAATGGAAATCAATGGCTATTGAATGAGGTAAGGCATGTTCTAAATCTGATGAAAAATTTGATTTCAACAGGGCAATTGGGAGGTGAAGGTTACGTAACTACTTTCACAAGTCAAACCTGAAAGGTCACTAAAGGATCCCTAGTAATAGCGAAAGGAGGAAAGGTTGGTACATTGTATTTATGCAATGGTATTTCTAATTCTATTAATGCTCTAACCTATATAGGAGAAGATATGACATTGTGGCATCACAAGCTCGGGCACATGAGTGAGAAGGGGATGAAAATTCTTCACTCAAGAAATTTGTTGCCAAGATTGAAGCATGTTGATTTAAAATTCTGTGAGAATTGAATTTATGGAAAATAGAAGGGAGTCGAATTTCTCAGAGTTGGGAAAGAAAAGAAGAGTGAAAAATTAAAGCTTGTGCATACAAATGTATGGGGACTTGCTCAGGTATCATCTCTCAGTGGCTCTCGTTATTATGTTGCTTTTATTGATGATGCAACTAGAAAAACTTGGAGGTTTTAAATTCAAAATAAATCCAATGTATTTGATACTTTCAAGAAATGGAAAGCTTTGGTTGAGATTGAGACATAAAAGAAATTGAAGTGTCTTAGATCAGAAAATGGAGGTGAATATTGCAGCAAAGAGTTTGATAGATACGGTTCAGAGAATGGAATTCATAGAGAGAAGGAAGTTCCATGAACACCACAAGAAAATGGTGTGTTAGAAAGAATGAACAAGACAATCATGGAGTGAGCAAGGTGCATGCGATTGCATGCAGGATTGCCTTTACAATTTTGGGCAGATGTTGTAGATACTAGTGTTTATCTAATAAACAGAGGGCCTTCAATTTCCTTTGATGGTAGTATTCCAGAGGAGGCATGGACATGTAAAAAGGTAAACTACTCTTTTTTAAAGCCTTTTGGTTGTGAAGCCTTTGTCCGCATTAATAAAGAAAATAGAACAAGCTTGAGGCAAAATCAAAGAAATGTACCTTTATTGGATATGGTGTCAATGATTTTGGTTATCGCTTTTATGATTATGTAAAACACAAAATCATTAGGAGCGGAGATGTTATATTCAATGAAAAGGTTTTGTATAAGGATCAGCTATAGGAAAAGAAATAGGGAAAACAAAACAGAGAATACATAGTTCTTGATGATATCACAGGAAAAGTGATGACACTTGAAAATCATAATGATCAACAATGAGAACAACAACCACAATAGCAACAAGCACTTCAAACACCTAAAAGTTGTGTTGGAAGATCTACCAGGATAAGTAAATGCCCTTAACGATACTCTCCTTCATTATATTATGTATTGTTGATTGATTCCGGTGAACCAAAATGTTATGAAGAAGCAGTGCAAGTAGAAACCAGGAAGAAGTGGGAGAAAGCCATGAGAGAAGAGATGGACTCCTTAGCACATAACCTAAATTGGGACTTAGTCAGGTTGCTTGTAGGTAAAACAACGTTAGAGAATAAATGGGTTTACAAGTTGAAGGAAGAAGATGGAGGTAGAAAAAGGTATAAAGCTAGATGATGAGCTGCAAAATTGGGTAACTTATTAGGCTCATTTTGCCTATTATTCTCGATTAATCCACCATTCTTCATAGTTTTATGCATGCTTTTGAATATATTTATGTTAATTGAATGAATGAGAATAGTCACTTGACCACAAAGTCTAATACGTGCTTATTGCAGATTTTTGGACATCTTTTGCACCAAGGTCAAGCATTTATGAGGAAGTTGACAGTCAAATATGATGGAACAAGGCTGAGGATTTGTAGGAAGGGTGTCTCTTGCACTAAATGACCCCTTCCTTGAGTTCTCCACCATCAGCTCAGAATTCAACAGCCCACCAAAGATGATTTCAAGGGGCAGCCGAGCAGATTTTGTGAAGTTGTTGATTAACTACAGTTTTGAGTAGTCAAGCTCCTAGAGTTAAGGAAGCTATTGGGAGTCCTCGTGGTGCATAAGTAGGAAGGCTTCAAGCCTTGGTAGTTTAGCTATTGAATAGTTGTTTTTTACACTTTAGTGCAGCTCTGCATTTCAGCTCATTTTCGAGCTCTTGCTATAAATAGTTTTGTGACATGATTATTTTTTGAGTAATGGAGATAAATTTCACTTTGCACCAGCTCTGAACTTTCTTAGGAGGCTGTAGCTCTTGAGGTTGGGCCCAACCCAAGTTCCAGTACCTCCTTTGTGTACTTTAATGTGCTTTCCTTACATTCATAGAATAATTTTTGTTATTTAGGTTAAGATCTTACTTTATTACTTAGGTTGTTTTTGATGATCAAAATAGATTTCCATGCTTTAGGTTGATTTGATAGTTTTGTAATAGAAAATATCTACAAAAATTTCATCAACAAATCCTTGATCTCACCTCACCCTCCTTGGGACCATGAGCTGAGATTGAGCCATACTTGCTGCCACAAAAACATTGTTTTTGCCTTTCGATGCAATTGCTAGTGTTAGACTTTTTTTTGGAAAAGTTGATACCAGTTGTACGTGCATGTTTAGATCTATTCTTGCTTAGTTTCCATAGTTATCTTGCATGATTTCCTATCTATAAACTTCTGTCCATCATGTTTCTGGGTTTTAGGTAACATTAGGTGAAAATAGGTAGATCTTTATTTTTTCTAGTCTTTGTTTGATCAGTTTTGGAAAATAGTGTGCAGAACACCTATAATACATCCCTGCATATCCTTCCTCTATCATACAACCTACTCCAACCCCTAATCCAAGATTCCTTCCCTTCATTTGCCACAGTTTTCCAATTTGCCCTAATTTCTACATTCTTGTGCAGCATTGCTCGCTCCATCCTTGAACAAATCCAACCACATTCATCACTCCTTAGACTCATTCACCATGTCTTAGACCCCTTCACATCCCCATCCATCCTCCATTTCCACTTTCCGACCATTTTTCCACCATCAACCCTCTAAAATCCTATTTCGGCTCGTCCTGTAGAACTTCCTGTAGAACATCCTGTAGAACCCCTGTAGACTTCCTCTAGAAGTTCACGTGAACAGTTTTTCGAGATCTGATCACTGTGAAACTTTTTGGAAGGATGCTAAGGACTCCTTAGGTCCTATTCTAACCTTCCCAACCTCCTACAAGCACTCATTCCATTTCCTTTCGCCAATAAACCTCTGCACAGTCAAAGATAGTTAAAGCACATGCATAATAATTCTGCAAAATTACTCAAATAAAAAAAATATGTTTTTCTTCATATTCTCCTTCAGAAGTAGATTAGTCACCTGCATTTTACCTTTCCAAGAGTCAATCACATCCATTTCTATAGCTTTCATCTCTTTTCTTGCACTAGTAGGGTTAGCCGATAAAACTAGGGTTTCCTAGGTTTTGCATTTCCTTTCAGCTTTTAGCTTCTTTCTCTAAGTAGAATGGGCTCTTTTGAGTTAGATTTTGTCTATCATAGTTAAAAGCTTCTTCTAGGAGCCCATAGAAGTTGGCTTAAGCTCGAAGCAAACTTGTGCCAACTGATCAAGTGACAGCCTGCGGCAAGAGCTAGTACTTGTGCATATAGCACAGTCGCTTCCAAGTTTGTTACGAACAACCAGGTTGATAAAAGTAAAGAAGGGAGTCCCAAGAGTTATAGCATCATTCCTGCAATACTGGAGCTCACCATATTTTTGGCACCATTGCCGAGGAAGCGTCATAGTATTTGTGATTATTTATTTCTTCTATTTTTTTCTGCAACATTCTGCTAAGTAGTTTATTTCATTTCAAATTATACAATTTTCATTTTAGCAAGCATAGATTAGACATTTCCTACATTCATTTCAATTCTGCAATTTCATTTCAGCAGGCATAGATTAGCTATTTCATGCTTTCATTTCAATTCTGCAATTTCATTTCAGCAAGCATAGATTAGAATTTCCTTGCATTCATTTCAATTCCGCGATTTCATTTGAGCAAGCATAGATTAGCATTTCCTGCTTTCATTTCAATTCCGCAATTTCATTTCAGCAAGCGTACATTAGCATTTCCTGCTTTCATTTCAATTCTACAATCTCGTTTCAGCAACATAGATTAGTCCTTTCTTTCTTTCATTTCAATTCTTCATTTTCATTTCAGCAAGATAGATTTTAGTTAGTTACAATTTGTTATTCAATCAATTTCAGTTTTGCAGGTACAAGCAGAGAAAAACACAAAAATCAACCAAAAATATTTCATTTCATGCCTTGTTGGAACAGAGACAATTCAGGATATTTCTTCCCCAACACCCCCACCACATCACTGAGTCACCCTTCTCTCTTCTTCGGTGGCAGTGAACCTCTAGAGATATACGAAGATCCTCTAAAAGAAGAAGAGTAAGAAAACATTCCTCCTGAGACCATGCCTAAACACAGAAACGGTATAGGAGATGAGGAGAGAATAGAAGATGCCTTTCCCATCTGAGAGACCAATGGGGACACAAAAATGAAAAACATAAGTCCCTCAGCCTTACCTCACTTCCATGGATTGACCACTCAAGACCTTGATACCTTCTTGTTTGAGTTTGTTGTCCTTTGTCGAACCTATGACTATGCAGAAGATGAGCAAAAATTGAAACTCTTTCCCTCTACCCTCAAGGATCCAGCACTACGCTGATTCATGGGGTTACCTGGAAATAGTATCACAACTTGGGCTGAGATGCAGCAAGCCTTTAACAACAAATACCAGGATTATTGTAGGTCAAAGGAAATGAAGAGATAAATCTTTTGGATGACCATGGGAAGTGATGAATCTTTAGAAGATTATGAGGAAAGGTTCCAACTCAGTTATAAAAGGGCCATGTGCACACTTGACCTCGAATCTATGAAGCTGGTTTTGCTCCGAGGAATCCCTAAAGACCTTCTAGGTACCATCCACTTGCTGGCTGGAGGAGACATCTACCAGCTACCTTATGATGGCATAAAGGCTGTGTTTAGAAGTCATTCTAGTGAAGCCCAGAAAAAAGGTAGGGGGAGACAAATTTCAGCCAGTGCCACCTTCTCCAAACATGAGTTTTCAAATCAGATGGAAGACCTTAAAAGTGAGATGAGACAAACCATTTCCATGCAACTGGATACTTTCCGAATCCAACAGAAGAAAGAGGAAGGTAAGAGGGCTTTGGCCATCATTTGTCCTAGATGTACAAGGAAGCATCCTCGGAACAAGTGTCCATTGCACTCAGCAGAGATATGTTTCATTTGTGAGGCAGACCACACTACAAACCAGTGCCCAACCTTGCCCAGACTTAAAGCTATGTACCAAGGGCCTGAAGGAGCCATTGAACCACTCTACTTACTAAACCAAAGGAGGCCACATGGACCCAGACCTTACAAGTAGGGGATGCAAGGGACATCCCAGACTTATTACAACCCCAACCAATCCACTCACATACCTTCTTTGGATCCCCCTGCTTATCCTTCCTATTCTGCACCCTCTCCTTGGTCATATCCATCTCAATACCATACTCAACCTGCTGCTCATTCATTTCATTCTCATGTTCAGACACAACCTCAGTGGAATGCACCTCAACAGGGGTGGAGGGCCCAATACAACTCTCCTCCTGCTATTTTGCTTCACCACCTGCTCAACCACAACCATTACCTCCTGCTCCTCTGAGACAACACCAGATGCCTGCTCAACTAATCTGGAACCCGAATAACAGACAGGCCCAACAGGTATATACTGGAGAGAAAACATGCCCTACCTATGTTGTGGAGATTCAGGAGATCAACCTATGATCTGGGAAGGTCCTCCCAGATAACCAACCTCCTCCTAAGGAGGATGAGGAAGAGAAATAGGAAAGTGAACCCAAAGCCATTATAGCCTTTCCTGAGAGACTAACTAGAACCTCACAACCAAACCTAGAAGAGACTGAACTTCTAGGCGAGCTTAAATAGTTATGTGTGAAAATACCACTTCTCGAGGACATAAAAGATGTACTAATCTATAAAAAATTGATCAAAGAGAAGTGTTTCAGGCACTCAGACAGGTGTAAGAGAGATGCCCCAACTATTAATGTCATAGGACAACTCTCTAACCTAATGTTGGGACAAGTAATCTATCCGAAATATCTAGACCCTGGGAGTCCTATAGTTTATGTCCACATCAATGGCACCATAATCCCCCACACCCTGATTGATCTACGAGCTTCCATTAATGTGATGACCAGGGACACTATGCTCAGACTCAACCTTCAGAGTTCCCTAAGAAAGACCTCGATAGTACTGCAGTTAGAAGGCTGCTCCACCGCGACCCCTGAAGGGGTTGTGGAAGATGTCATGGTCTCCATTGATTCTTAGGAGTACCTTGTGGACTTCTTGGTCCTTCAGCCAAAGGAAAAACTCACTGGATACCCCCTCATTTTGGTAAGGCCTTGGTTAGCTATTGTAGATTCTTACATCAGTTGTCGAGCTGGGAGCACGACCATCAAGAATGGGCCTATGTCCAAACAACTAGTCCTATATCCTCTTACCCAACCTCTACTATAACATGACTTACCTCTCTGGTTGGAGGAGGAAGATGAGGATGAAGTCTACTCTTTACCATTGTGCATAGTGGAAGCCACTAGGGGAGGTCCTCAAACTGAGGATGACCTTATTGAGAATTTGATTCAGAATCCACCTCCCAGTGTGCTACCATTACAAGAGTTGGTAGAAGACACCCAAGCCAGTTCTTTGGTGGATCTCTATGTGGCTGATCTGACCTCTCCCCGAGTTAAGAATGTGGAATTTGGCCCTGAAAGAACCTTGAATATCAACTCACCCATATCCCCCTCTCAGGACAAGGAGCTGTGTAGCTTATTGAACCACCATTTGGATGCTTTTGCTTGGAGCTATAAGGAGATGAAAGGAGTCCACCCTTCAGTCTGTACCCATTACATTTACATTCAAGAGGATTGTCAACCAATCAGGCGGCCTCAGAGGAGAATGAATCTAACCCTTAAGGACATTGTTAAAGAAGAACTGCAAAAGTTGCTGGATGCAGGATTCATCTACGCCATCTCTGATAGTGAGTGGGTTTCTCCTCTGGTGCTTGCACCCAAGAAAAATGGGAAGTTGAGAATCTGTGTAGATTATCGAGAACTGAACAAAGCTACCAAGAAGGACCATTTCCCTTTGCCTTTCATAGATCAAGTGTTAGATGGCCTGGCATGAAAGAAGTTCTTTTCCTTTCTAGATGGGTTTAGCAGGTATAATCAGATCCAAATCAGCCCAAAAGACCAAGATAAGACCACTTTCACTTATCCATGGGGTACCTTTGCCTATCAGGTCCTTCCCTTTGGGTTATGCAATGCTCCTACCACTTTCTAGAGAGTGTTACTGAGCATATTTGCTGAGCTGGTTCATGATTCGGTGGAAATCTATATGGATGACTTTACTCCTTATGGGTCCAACTTCCAAGAAGCATTGACTAACCCAGGAAAAGTTTTAACCAAGTGTGTTGAAATGAACCTGTCCCTCAATCCTAAAAAATGTGAATTCCTGATGACTGAAGGGACCGTGCTAGGTCATACAATTTCTCAACAAGGATTACAGGTGGATCCCAACAAGATTTCTATCATCCAAAGGGTTCCTCCTCCTCAAAAGGTAAGAGATGTTCGTAGTTTCCTAGGCTTAGCAGGATATTATAGAAGATTCATTAAAGATTTTAGTAAGCTAGCCTCTCCATTGTTTTGTCTTTTGGGGAAAGATGTTGAGTTTATATGGACTGACAACTGTCAAGAGGCTCTGGATGCATTGAAAGGTAAGCTGGTAACTACCCCAATCTTGAGAGGTCCAAACTAGGCCCTATCTTTCCACATTCACACAGATGCGTTGAACAAAGCCATAGGAGCAGTCTTAGGACAAGTTGAAGAGAAACTACTGTATGCCATATATTTTATCAGTAAAAACCTGTCGAAGGTAGAATTAAACTATATCATAACCGAGAAAGAGCTCCTAGCTGTAGTCCATTCCCTAAACAAGTTTAGACACTACATCACTGGTTATCGAACATTCATACACACTGATCATGTTGCAATTACGTAGTTGATGAATAAAACTAATGTAAATTCTCATACCATTAGATGGTTACTTTTATTGCAGCAATTTGATTTGACCATTGTTGATAAGCCAGGTAAGGAAAACGTTGTTTCTGATTTTCTGTCTAGACTAGATTTGTTTGTAGGTGAAGAAGAGATGGTGGATGATCAAATGCCAGATGAACACTTGTTTGCTATTTCAATACTCTCTCCATGGTTTGCTGATATAGAAAATTACTTAGTTTCATCACAGTTCCCGCCACACCTAGCCTCGAAAGAGAAGAGCAAGGTCGTGAGGAAAAGTGCTCCATTCACTTCGATTGGGGGCAACCTGTTTAAACTTGGGCCGGATCAGATTTTGAGGCATTGTATCAGGCAGGAGGAAGTTTTTGACATCCTCCTAACCTGTCATGATGGGCCTTGTGGAGTCCACTTTGCAGTAAAAAGAACTGCCTTCAAAATTCTACACGCATGCTACTATTGGCCCACTCTTCATCAAGATGTCAGGAGATACATCAACCAATGTGACCGATGTTAAAGGATGGGGAAACCGACTCCAAGGGATGAAATGCCCCTCCAACCTCAAGTGACTTTCAAGCCATTTGAGAAGTGGGGCATGGACTTTGTGGGTCCTATCAACCCTCCTTCAAAACAAAAGTCTTACATCATTGTGTGTACGGGCTACCTGACAAAGTGGGTAGAAACAAAGGCAATCAAGGAAGCAATAGAAGAAGAAGTGGATGAGTTTTTCAAGGAAAATATCTTCTACAAGTTTGGCTACCCAAGAGAGTTAGTCACAGATCAAGGAAGTCAGTTTACCTCTAACCTAATTGAAGACCTGCTCGCTCATCACAAGATTAAGCATAGAACTTCCACCCCTTACCATCTGCAAGCAAATGGACAGGTGGAAGTCACTAATAGAGCTTTGGAAGAGATTTTGACTAAAGTGGTGAGCAACAGCAGAAAAGATTGGGCAGATCTCTTGGTTGAGGCCACCTGGGCCTACAACACTACTTGGAAAACTACAACAGGTTTCACACCTTATGAGCTGGTCTACGAGAAGAAGACTTTGTTGTCCATAGAATTTGAATATAACACATTGAGGTTCGTAGCTCAGTTGGATGTAGATCTCAATCATGGATAACAGGAAAGATTACTTCAGCTGAATGGACTAGATGAACAGAGAATGCAGGCCCTTCTCCACTAAAAGGTGGTCCAACTTCAAAGAAAGATATGGCATGACCGGCACCTTAAAGAAAAGAAATTTCTCCCAGGAGATTGGGCATTATTATATGATTCAAAATACAAGGATTTCAAAGAAAGCCCAAGGACAAGATGGCTGGGACCATATACAATGGAGAAATGTAACGAAAAAGGTTCAGTCTTTACTAGGACCATTGATGAAGAACCCATCCCCATGTTCGTCAATGGACATCAATTGAAAATCTATAGGAAGCCCCATTCTAAGTAGGAGTTCATTAAAGCTATGGATAAATCAGTGTTGGTAGTGGAGTAGGCCCCTGCCTCCACTCCACCCACACCTTGAACACAAAAAAAGCAAAAAAAAAACAGAAAAAAA
>APFE031199857.1:0-43122 GCA_000404065.3 Pinus taeda
AAAATTACAAAATAATTAACCATGTTGTAAGCTGTAATTTTAAACAATTTGAGATTTGGATTTTATATAATTAACCAAAAAAACTATACATATTTTTTATTAATGTTTAATTATCTAATACTAATATTATGGGTTTCCATGTTATACAACAAATGAGATTTGGTTTTATAATTATTATGTCAAACTTTAAAGCTAAAAATTAACTTTTAACAATACAATCTTTTATAACCAATTTGGATGTAGTTCATTGTTATGGTAGTAAAAAATGAATCTCATGAGTTCTGCCTTTGCATAAATCCTTTGTAGTCAATTTGATTGTAGTTCATTGTGATGGTAGTGAAAAATGAATCACATGAGCCTGGTCCCACCCACACATTGGTATAGTTCCACCCAAGAAACCATTGATCTTTCTCCATGAATCAGTAATATTGTACCAAGAAGCACCATAATGTATGGAATTTCTATTCCCACAATTGAAAAAGCACCATAAATCCACACATCGATATAGTTCCACCCAAGGAACCATTGATCTTTCTCCATGAATCAGTAATATTGTACCAAGAAGCACCATAATGTATGGAATTTCTATTTCCCACAATTGAAAAAGCACCATAAATCCTTCTACATGAGCATTTTGCTTCCGTATTGTTGAACTAAACATCACAAGACCTTCCTGTGGCAACAAGAATTTCCAAAACCCTCGTCCCCCCTATCACAATATATCTTAGAATCCGTCATATTGGAGTGTATTTTTCCTAGTAAGCATATAGGAGTGTAGGGGAACACAACCTCAAAGTCAATGGGAAGCCAAGGGGAAAGGTTTGTGCATCTATGAGGGACACCTTGATTACATAGATGTGGTTTTCTAAGCTTTTTCATTAATCAAATGTATATTTGAGCGGGAATTCAGCCATAAAGAAATGCTTGACTGAATTTTCATACACAAGGGTTGATTCTACTTCGAATTTTGATACTTTGTGTTTACTTAGTTTAATGTCATTACATATAACTAATAATTTGCAAGTCCTTGTCTCATTTCATCTCATTTTATTTCAATTGTGAAGTGACTAAGCCTTGAACCCCAAATCCTCATAGCTAAGATTTACAAAGTATGCATTGCCTCATTTCCTCTCACTTTACTTCAGTTAATAGGAGCAACTATGCCTTAGCCCCAAACCCACACAACTAAGCTTTTCACACTACAAATTTCTCTCTCTCCTAAGCTTTGCACACTACAGAATCCTCTCTCTCCCTGGTATTGCACTTGGTTTAGATATACTTTTCTTAGAAGAGACGCAATGTCTCGCTAAATACCTTACATGTTAACTTATCATCTAATCCCATTATTTTCCAAGCATTGAGGACATTAATAAAATTTCAAAATTCAATTTCACACATTTGATGTAATCACCATGTTCCATCAATTTCAGGTAAACTCTACAAATAAATGTAAGTAATTATTTTTTATTTTTTTCATTGATTCTATATTAGCAAGTGAGAAAACTGTAGATGCATCTTTATTTTCAAAGTACAATCATCCAAAAAAACTCATCAAAGACTAAAGATAGGTTAAAACCTTTAAGGAGTGAAAAATATTGTTGGCATCCTCTAGAATAACAGTACCTTCAGAAGTTGGGTTTAGATTTTACCACAAATGAAAGAACTAAAGTGAGAAGCTTATTTCAAAGTTTTTATTACATGATATATTATAAAAAAAAATTGAAGAAGCACACAATACAAAATTTTTTTGTATCTAATATCATTCTAGATAGAGAAAAGTACTCATTAGGCTATCTATGACATGAGTAAGAATTGCTACCCACCTACTTTCAAAATCATTGTGGACATTTACAGATTAAAAAAGGAATTGATTAGGCTACCTATGACTAAATAAGAGTTATTCCCCACCTTTCCAAACTATCATGTACATTTAAGCTATCATATTTTATCAACATCCTTTCTATGCTGCAACACATTACAACTTTCCATTATATTTATGTATTATATGAGTTGATGTACTTGTAAGGTGCATAAATTCCAAAATAATTGTCCAAATACCCATGTTTCCACTAAATTAATTGTTTAAGTAAGAGACACATTTTATTGTAGGAAGCATGCATCAATCAAACACTGCTCTACTCAGAGTTTACAAACCCAACCAATTTTTCATACACAAACACATTCAATACTAATCCCCAATAAAAAACAATGCTCAAAAAAATATTCTTCATCAAACATCTACCAATGCATAAAGAATGAGGATACAAGAGACACATCGAATATATGATCAACCAGGGCCAAAACCTCTCCAACATGAGAGGAAAACCCAAATGAGATCTTCTTATTATATAGAATTCAATTGACAAATACCAAGACCATGGCCTAGACCCTTGACTCAATGACCTCTCCGAGACCAAGTCACAAGCCTTCTTGATTCAACTTCCTTCTTTTTCCTTGAGTCAATGATGATCAGGCTTCTTCCTTCAATAACTTGACTATCCTTCAAATTCCAGTTCCATGGATCATATCTGTAGTTCTTGGCCCTCTTGCATAAACCAAAAACATGTGGTTGACCAACCTTTTGAACCTTGATCTTCTTCGCTTGGATGGTATGAACTCTTATTATAATTCGGTGTGTAACATTTCTTATCTTCTTCCTTGATTTGATTTCTTGGACAACAACAAGGTCTTTGACCTTTTCTGTAGTAGATAGTTCTTCATTCCTTCACATGTGTGGATCTATTAGCCCTAAAACATACCCATAAACAACACCAAAATCTTCTCTCTTTGTTTCCTTCTCTTGGTTAGTTATCTTCACAATTCTTATTACAGACTTACTTAACCAAATTTGCTTGTCCACAAAGGGAGGATGAGTTGCCCTGTATATAGTGTTTTGTCCATTAAAAACTAGTGCTAGGAAGTGTTAAGGGGTGATAGGGGAACATAAGGGAGCAATAGGTGAAAATAATGCATGCAAATGAACAATTACGATTTCGTGACAGGAAGTGTTAGTGAGTTCCAGGTGTGATAAGGAGGGAGTGATAAGGTATGCTAGGCAATGTTAAGGCATATTAGAAGCCAGGGAAAGATGCCAAGATGTGTCAGGTGTTAGGGTGTGCCAATGCATGCCAGGGAGTGTTATGGATTGCCAAGGAAACATAAGGGAGCACTAGTTTCAAATGCATGGAAACGAATGACTAAGACTGTGTGACAAGGAGTGTTAGCGAGTTATAGGCGTGTTAAGGAGGGGACGACAAGGTATGTTAGGTGGTGACAATAAATACTAGAGTGTTAGGTTGACATGCCAGGGTATGCCAATGCATGTCATGGTGTGCCAATGCATGTCAAGGAGTGTTAGGGAGTGTGACATAAACACAAAGGAAAACTAGTTCAAAATGCATGGAAATGAACAAATAAGAGTGTATGATAGGGAGTGTTAGTGAATTCCAAGTGTGCTCAGGAGGGAGTGACAAAGTTATGTTTTAGGTAGTTCCAAGGCATGCAAGAGTTCCATGACATGTCAAGGAGTGGTATGGTATGATAGGGAGTGCTAAAGCATGCCATGGAATGCAGGGAATGCCAACATGTGCCGCATAGTGCCAAGGGATTGTTAGACATGCCAGGTGTTATGCCATGTCAAGATGTAAACTATGTTGTTTAGTTTTTTTATGGCTGTGGTTAGACGTAAAACTTGACTTGGTAACTTCTTAAGTGGTATGAGCTAAGATTGGGCATGAGTAGCCTAAAATGAGTTATAGGCCATTATTAAGTGAACAAGGGATAGTATATTTGTAGTAACTGTAACTTGGTCAAGATGTTGTAGTTGAGGTAGGACTTGGTTGGTTCCCAAGTCTTAAAACCAATAAGGCTATTTATGAGGGCATGATATCTAAGGAGTTACAAGGCATGCAAAGGAATGAAAAGGCATGATAACACATGCCAGACAATGTCAATTCATGTCGAGGAGTGTTGGGTAGTGTGAGGGCATCACAAGGGAGAACTAGGTCAAATTGCATGGAAATGAACGAATAAGAGTGTCTTCCAGGTGTCCCAAGGATGAAGTGTACTAGGATAATTTCATAATAGGACTTTCAATAGGTAAGCCTACGATTACAATAAGGGGATGAAAAAAGTAATTTTAGACAAAGGGAGACGTTTTCTAGGGACAACACTATTTTTTCAATGACTTCGTTGGGTTCCCAAGTCACAAAAAAGGTAAGGCTATCTATGAGGGCATGACAACTAGGGAGTGCCAAGGTGTGCAAGGAATTCCAGGAAGTCATAACACATGCTAGAAAGTTCCAAGGCATGTTAGTCATTCCAAGACATGCCAAGTGCTAAGGCATGCCAAGAGGTGTTAGGTGCTAGGGTGTAGTGCCAACACATGCTAGGGAGTGCTAGGGAAACACAAGGGATGACTACTTTCAATTGCATGTAAATGAATGAATAAGAGCGTGTGATAGGGAGTATTAGCAAGTTCTAGGTGTGCTAAGGAGGCATTGACAAGGTATGTTAGGTAGTGCCAGGGAAACACAAGGAAGGACTAGCTTCAATTGCATGGAAATGAATGAATAATTGTGTATCATAGGGAGTGTTAACAAGTTCTGGGTGTGCTAAGGAGGCATCTCTGGAATAATTTTGGGAGGTTTTGGAGAAATATTTTTGTTTTGGTGCAGACTTGCAATTTTTTGGCAATTTTCTGTCTAGGAGCGCAGTGAGCTCACACTGTGCTTCTTCCTCAGGGCTCCAAATGATGTAAAATCATCATTTTTGAAAAGCATATGACCCCATATCAAACCCCATTTTTCCACTTTCCTAGTTTGGGGCTCAGGTTTTGAGAAATTTGCAAAAAAAGAGGCCAACAATCACCTTTCTACCCCTCTCTTTCCATTTCGTTGCGCACGTGGAGACACCTTGGGAGAATGGCCATATCTCAGCCAAAAATGGGTCATTGTGAGTGAACAAATTCTCTAAAGACATCTACACTCTCCTAGATTTCTATAAAAGGCTTCCAATTTGGATTTTGACTTTAGAAAGGCACTCAAAAATGGCCTCCAATATCTTGTTGTACACTTGGAAATTTCTAAGATTTTTGTAAAATTTTCACTATGTAATTCCTAGTTTGACTTTGGTAAAAGTCAAAAGAGTGAAGTAGATGAATGTGAGGGGTAAAAGTAAATGTAAATAATGGGTGGTTAGTATTTATAAGTTGTTTTGATGTAAATTTGACCTCATTTATGAGAGAGGTTGGAGTCAAAGTTAATTATAGAAGTCATTTTTAACTTCCCTAGACATTAGGGGTTGGTTAGAACACCTCATGGAACAGTTCCTAGAGTCATTGATTCAACCCCTGAGAGTAGGGAGATGTTGTTTTGGTATTTATGTATTAGTTTCTCAGTGATAGAACATGTTGGATTTCAGAGGAGAGAACTATTGTAGCTTGTACTTGGACATTTTCTAGAAATCAAAAGACACAATTTGCAACTATTATCTAGGAATTCATGTGCAGTAAGTTTGTGATGTTATTTTTTCTCTGTTATAGCTTTATATGAAAGATATTAATCTTCTCTTTCCATTCATCAATTATTCAATGGTTTTCATTATAGTTTATAAACAAAATTCTTTGCATAAAGCTTTGTTTTGATGGAAAAATCATTATGTATTACTTTATTTCTTGCTTAATGAATTCATGTTTCATGCTCATTAAGACCTTTCGCTTCTTCTAAACACTACACTACACCAACAAACCCTAAGATACACAAAAGTAATGCTACCTTGCTATTTTATATTTGTTGTTGTAACCCCTTGATCCTCTGACCTAGCTACCTGGTTTTTCTCCCTTATCCAACAACAAAACCCTAAATTTTCCAAAACCCACTTGAGCCTAGCTATCTAGCCTAAAGTCCTTTACATTCTAGTCATCTCTTTTTTGTGATTTCATAGAGAGATCCCTCTTTGGTTTGGTAGGGCTATCTGCCAAACTAAAAGCTTGGTTTGTTATTACCTCCATCGATCTCCTCATCAGCCTCAGACATTGTGGAGGATAATAGAGGGCAGGAAAACTAGTGAGTGCCAAGGTGTTCTATTGAATGTAATGTTACCAAGTGATGGAAAAATGTAATGCTAGTTGTAAGGTCATGACTGCCAAGGTGTGTTAGGGAATGCTAGGGCATGCTAACATGTGCCAAATTAGTACGAAGACATGTCAAACAAGATAAGATGTGCCAAGTGCTAAGGCATGCCAAGATGTACAAGGGTGTGACAATGCATGCCAGGGACTGTCAAGGGAACAAAAGGGAGGAACAATTTAAACTACAAGGAAATGAGCACATAATAGGGCTAACAAGTCATCAATTTACCTTTTCGATGAGGGTCATGCTAGGAAAACCAACACTAGGTGCCAATAGGTGCCAAGTGCCAAGTGTCAATGTATTCTAAGTGCCAAATATTCCTCCGTTTCTTCTCATCTAGTTTCCAATAATTGATCTCAAATAAATTTAATATTAAACCATGCCAAATCATACCAAGTCATCTCAATGCATGCCAAACATGCTATTACTTGCCAAGTGCCAACACGTGCCAAGTGCCAATGTGCATCAAGGAGTGTGATGCATGCTATGAAGTGGAAGAGCATATCGAAGAGTTCTAAGGTGTGCTAGAGAGTGCCAATGCATGTTGAGGAGTGTTAGGGAGTACAAGGACAACACAAGGGAGCACTAGGTCAGAATGCATGGAAGTGAATGAATATAAGGGTGTGTCGGGGAGTATTAATGAGTGTTAGTTGTCATGCCAAGGAGGGAGTGACAAAGTATGCTAAGCACAAGTAAGGCATGCCAGGGAGTATCAGGGAATTTCAGGAAGTGCTAGAGTGTGCTAGGTATTTTTGGGGTGTGCCAGCATGTGCCAAATAGTGCCAAGGCATTCCGGGCACTAATACATGCTAGGATGTGCATGGTGCCATAGTATGCCAATATGCGTCAAGGAGTTTCAAGGCAAAAAAAGGAATAACCAAGCTAAAATGCAAGGAAATGAACACATAAGAGGGTTAATAAGTTAGGACTTCATCTTTTTCAAAATTGGCATGCTAGGCACACTAATAATATGTTCCAATACATGCTAAGTGCCAATGTGTACAAAGTGTTAATGTTTTTCAATGCAATATTATGCCAAGGTGTTCCAGGGCATGCCAACACATGATAGGGGAGTGCTATGATATGCTAGGGCATGGAAACATATGCTTGGCCTCCTACTCATGGCAAGATGTTCTAGGTACAAAGATGTTCCAAGACATGCGAGGTGTCAAGGAATGTTAGTGTATTGTTCCAAAGCATGTTAAGGTGTGCCATGAGTGTTGAGGAGTGCTAGGTCTCTCTCATTAACAGAATTGATAGTGCTTGATTATGTATTAAATAATATTGTTCCTACACACACTAGTGGAAATTTATTTAAAGGAAATTTGCTAGATAATAAACCTAATAGAGATAAATCATGTGTTGACTCATAGGAAAAGTATATTCTTATGAATTGAGGGAAATGATACACACTAATTAATTCTTAACAAATTGACTGACTATTATAACCACTATGACCTTGGACACATAATAAAAAAGACTCCACAACAATGGTCTTAAATCGTTATCTTTTGACAAAAAAATATAGTAACAAGTACATAGCTTCATCAAAAACTCATTGGAATGATCAATGATGACGAACATTTTTTTACCGTCACCGAAAGTAACCAAAAAGAGCATTGGTGAGGTTCAATAAAATATTGTCACTAGAAGTGTCACCAAAAAGAGAATTAGTGATGGGCCTTTAATGATCCTCACCAAAAGTGTCACCAAAGAGAAAATTAGTGACGGGCCTTTAACAACCCTCACCAAAAGTGTCATTGAAAATGGATTTGGTGACAAACCTTAAAGGACCATCACTATATACACTACAACAATGATTCTTTAAATACCGTCACCATATGCAACATTAGTGATGGACCTTAAAGGTCTGTCACAGTAATGAAGCATCATAAAAAACTCATTGGAATGATCAATGATGAAGAACATTTATTGACCGTCACCAAAAGTAACCAAAAAGATCATTGGTGACGGTCAATAAAATATTGTCACTAGAAGTGTCACCAAAGAGAGAATTAGTGATGGGCATTTAACGACCCTCACCAAAAGTGTCACCAAAGAGAGAATTAGTGATGGGCCTTTAACAACCCTCACCAAAAGTGTCATTAAAAATGGCTTTGGTGACAAACCTTAAAGGACCATCACTATATACACTTACAATAATGATTTTTTAAAGACAGCCACCATATGTCACATTTGTGATGGACCTTAAAGGTCCGTCATAGGCATGACCCTCACCAATGACTTTTTTTCTTGTAGTGATCTTATCGTCCATGCCATTCATCTTAGCTTCCGTCTTAGCGTCCATGCTATTCATCTTAGTTTCCATATTAGCATCCATGCCATTCATCTTAACTTGCATGCCATTCATATTAACTTCCATGCCATTCATCTTAGCTTCATTTACCTCTAGTGAGAGTGAAATTTGTTGTACTTGGTCTTGTAATTTTGATATATCATTTTGCATTTCTTCCTCTTCTTCATGAGTCATGCTAGAGATTTCAAGTTGCTTACTAGGTGTTTCCATTTTCTTTATTCGGGACATTAATTAATGCTAATAATTCTTCACTATTCCCTTTGAATTCCTTCAAACTAATTTTTCAAACCAATCTTATGAAAAATTAAAAAAAACTACACACATTGTTTTTACTTTGTAAGAGCTTGATATTGAATATATTGTATCTTTGTACTTGTAGATCTCAAATATCTAAAATCTCATCCTGCAGTAGCCGTTTGAGTCCACTTTCTAACCACACAAGTCTGATCAAGATTGGATTCTCCAAGGAAGAGTTATGCCAAATCTCCCATAGTGACCGGATTAAAGACTAGTTGAGTAGAACGAACTTATATGATGATCTGCGTGTCACTGTTTTGACCTTAGTATCTGAAACTGATACATCGAAAACTACAGGCCGTCCTCTTTCTGAAAATTCTTATGAAATTTCAATCTGATTCTCAAAACAAAAGTTATGACGATTTTCCCCAGGTCACCTTTTTGGAATGTAATTGGGAGTCTGCAAAAACCCTACCTTCCTCAGATCATATCTCCGTACATATAGCGAGACAAGCTTTGAAATTCGGAACCAAAGTTCAGAACGATTTCGGCTCAAATGGGTTTTTTGGTAGCTTTTGAAATGTCACAGAAAGAAAGTTATAGCGGAAATTCGACAATGACCTATTTGGAGCAGCAAAAACCTAGAATCCAAAGCTCTGATATCAAATGTTTTGAAACCATCTCACAAAGAGATAGAAAAGATAGATAAACACCTTTGAAATAAGCCTTTTGGAGGGGGAAACCTCCTTTACATTACACAAATGAACAATTCTTATGTCATTCAAATGACGAAACCTCCTTTCTATATATAGGAGTCTAAGGGGTCACAATATAACCAAGCCGACCTAACAATAATAATATAGAGGCACAAAAATAACAATAGAGGGATTCTATGGGGCACAGTAATAACAATATGGGGACAATAGGGGCACAACGATATTAATAAGGGATACAACTACAATATTAATGGGGTAATCACTAGTATTATAGGGACATAACATCCTTTCTAAGCATTATTGAGAGGTTGGAGACTTAGAGGTTGATGTCAACAATCCCAACTACATTTATCCAAACTTGATGCTAATGCCCAAAGGTAGCCTTATCAGCAACAAGGAAGCTCTTTGTACATAGAACTGTCAAATCAAGCGCAAGCTAGCATATATGGTAATTGATAATGGCAACCAAAATAACCTTCTCTTGCTTCAATTGGAAAAGGAACTCATGTTACCAATCTCAACTCATCCCAACACACATTAGCTTGGATGGGTCAAAGATGCACATTAGCTTGTGCTAATCACTTGACAATAGATCAGACTGTTGCTAGAAGATGGCAAGATTTTGCCCAATATCGTATATGTTCTTACAAACAAAGATGATGATAACAAGTGTAACTAATTGCTCCTTTTCCTTGAAGTAATAGAGGTGGAATTTAAAAAATAAAAGGAAGACTACAAGAGAGGAATGCCACAAATGCAGATATATTGTAGTACATAAAATCCAAAATATAATGAAGTCAATTAATGGAATAATTGATGGAGAAATCAACAGGGTCATTGGTGGTTGTTTTTCTCCTAAGCACAGTAGTTACAATTAGATGTTTACAAATACACTAATACATTCCCACTTGCCACTTGGCATCTAGTATTATGATCACCTCTTCCTCCTTGCTTGCAAGGAATTGTTCCCTAAATTAGCAAATGGAAACCATTATGTCTTCCCTCACAAGGAAGCCACATGTTTTCCATTGAAATGGGTGGTTGTGATATTTCTTTGGGTGACGAATGGGTAAGAACACTAGGACCTATCACCATGGATTTCTTGGAATTATACATGAGTTTTCAAGAGAATGGCAATTCCTACATGCTCAAAAGTTTCAAAGCAACCACTATAGAAATAATCAACTACCATTTTATGGAAAAGCTTATGAAAAAGGGCCATTATTTTGAAAATGGGGGATATGTGAAACATGAGGGAAGACATATTGGTTTCCATTTTGCTAATTGACTAGGCGGAAGACTCAACTATTTTCTATACTTCCTCATGGCTGACATGCTGTGGGTGTTTATCATGGGACCATTGGGTCCATCAAAGGGGTTAGCCAAATTTTAGCCCAATATAATGAGTGTACCAAAAGAAATTTTTTGAGAGGGGCCACAAGTAATGGTATGAGCCGGTCCACAAAAATTGAAAAATTAGTTACTGTAAAGTGACACCAAAACAATCAATGTTGCACAAGAATTTCGTTGAGCTAGGTCTCCTGTAACAATATTGGAAGACCTTAGACATATTTTTCCAATTTGAGGGGAGTATTACTGCAGTGATGAAATTCCAAAACTCTTGATACTACAAAATGTGTAGGAACTTTGTTATCTGTGTTGCAAAAGCTATGGTTTAGAGGAAGAGGCTAGGATTTGTAGGGTCCTAAGGATAGAGGAGTGTCAATTTCTATATATCTTAATATACCTATGGTTTCCATCAATAGTAATCAACTGAATCTTTCATTGCACCAACTAATGGTGATAGATTATACTCTTAGTCATACTACCCAATTCCCTAGTATGTGAGAGTTATCTCCCAAGTGTTATTCTCCATGTACTCATGGCAATAGGATGACTAATAGGGTTCATAAAACTCTATAACAGGTCATTCCTCCTCTATTTATGACTAATAGGGTTAAGTAAGGTTGGTTTCAAGTGTACTGAGGGGGATTTTGATATACCTGAAGGAAGATGGAAGATAATTCCATATGTAGGTGTTATTTGATAAAGTGCTACACAAAGAGGTGCCAATAGATGTCACAAAGGTGTTCAACAAGGTAATGCCTCTATTATTTTCTACATGTATTCTTCCCCAATTATAGGTTTGCCCATTGAATGATAGATATTTGTGTTATTTAAAGATGTTGAAACACATATCTAACCTAAATAATGTTTTTCTAAAATTCGAGCATGTGTTGGCATGAGAAAGTGCTCTGGAACCACTTGTATTTGTGGTGTTTCTTGTTAGTTGAAATAGAATATTTAGAGAAAAAAGGGAATAATATAAATTCAGGGAGCAATTAAATAAGATACATGGAATGCAACCGTGGAAAGCAAAATAATAGAACTAAAATTGGAAAATAACAAGATCTTGTCCCTAAATTTGATCAAAACATATGTTGTAAGACGATAGTCGACATCCTCCTCACATGTACCCTGTTGTAACCTATGCATAAGCTCCATGTACTGCCATCTTGTTGTCCTAGCTGTAAGATCTAATCTTGTAAGTCTATCCCATAAGAACTCATAGTTTTTATATGATTCACATGTATCCTCCTACTAAGAGCATTTGCAACCCTATTCTCTTTACCTTTAATGCATTTGATCTCAAAGTCAAACTCACTAATCGTGTCCAACCATCTAGATTGCCTGACATTCAAATTCAATTGATCAAACAAGTATCTCAATCCAATGTGATCGCTCATCAATACAAACTTCCTGCTAAGAAGATCATGTCTCCACCTATTCAATGCATGGATGATTGTTTCCAACTCAAGATCATGTGTCAGATAATTCTTCTCGTGCTCATTTGGTTTTCGTGACTCAAAGCACACTACCTGTCATTCCTGCATAAGGACTCCACCAAGTCCTCTCTTGCAAACATTTGTACACAACACAAACTCTTTTCTAGATTTGTGACCTTTAACACTATAGCATTCATCAACAACTACTTCAATTACTCAAAACTTTCTACACATTCTTCTGTCCATTCAAATTTCTTACCTTGCCTTTATAGTGATGTAATATGATATGAAATTCGAGAGAAGTTCCTGATGAACCTCCTGTAATAACCTATTATCCCCATGAATGATCTTACCTTATCCACATTTCTAAGAGTTTCCCACTCCATGATAGCCCTTATCTTTTCTGGATCCACTGCTATGCCTTCCTTAGAAACAACATGTCCCAAGAAATGTACCTCTATCTGAAAAAAAATTGCATTTACTGAGCTTTGCATTCAATTGATGCTCTCTCAACAAACTCAATATTTTTGATAAGTGTTTAGCGCGCTCTTTGTCATTCTTAGAATATATCAAGATGTCATGAATGAATACAAAAACAAACTTATCCAAATAATCACGCAATACACCATTCGTCAAGCACATAAAAGTAGCTGGAGCATTAATCAAACTAAATGGAACAACAACGAACTCACAATGCTCATACCTAGTCTGAAAAACTATATTGTAAATGTCCCCTTCTTTAATGCTTACTTGATTATATATGAATGTCAGATTGATCTTTGAGAACACTGCTTCTCCCTTCAACTGATCAAACAAGTCATCGATCATGAGCAATGGATACCTTTTATTGATTATTACCTTGTTCAACTACATGTAATCAATACATAACCTGAGAGTACCATCATTCTTCTTCACAAACAACACCGGTGCACCCCAAGGGGATACACTTGGCCTAATGTATCCCTTGTAAATCATTTCCTTTAACTACAACTTCAATTCTACTAACTTTGATGTGCTCATCCTGTATGGTACCTTCGATGGTGGTGTTTCCCCTGGTACCAACTCAATGGAAAAGTCCACTTCTCTATGAGGCGACAACTCTGAAATCTCTGTTGGAAACACATCATGAAACTGCTGCAAGATCGAGTACCTGCTCAATACCTCTGCATCCTCAACATCCTTACCTCTATCACTAGAAATATGCACTTCAAACAACACACACCCTTTTTTGCGACTACGCTTTGCTTGCATAGTTGTCACCATTATAACCGATGTTGCCTTCTTCTTACCCTACAATACACTTTTTTCTCCATTATCATCTAAGCACTCAATTGCCTGATCATAACAATTGACCTTAGTCCTGTGAAGAAACTCGATTGCACAAGCTCTTACCCAATGATGAACTATCTTCCTTGTACCTGTAGCTAACTTCACTAACTAAGATTTTGCATGCACTTCTTTGTTTAAACCACACTTATCCACTAGGTTGGACTAACATAACTATAATGAGATCTACGGTCAATCAAAATAGAAACAACTTGATCACAAAGATTACAATCCATCTCGATAATGGATGTTTGGTGATCTAGCTCCCTGTTATCCAATGTTGCATAGATAGAAGGAATACTCTACCCAACACCCCAAAGAGTTTGTGCCACTTATGCACTATAGATCTGAGGCCTACCGCCTTGATACCGCGGACAATCTCTCTTGAAATGCTCCTTGCCACATATCCAACACTGCAACGGTCCCATACGATCACCTCTATTCTGCTGCCACGTAGGGTCGTGTCCCATGTCCCTGCCTAACTTCGTTGAACTTCTTATACGGTGCAACATTTTCTTTCTCACCTGCATCTTGAGGCCTTGTTCTTTTCAGCTGCCATTTACCTTTAGCTCTATCTTTCCCTTTCCAACCCTGCTGCGATTTTGTATTACGCTTTGACTGCTCATAACATTGCTTCAATTTGCCAATAACTTCCTTAAGTGATTGAGGCTCATCATACTCAATTCAACCTCTAAATGCTAATGAAAATCCACCGACAAATCTCTGAACTTTGGCTTTCTCATCCTTAAGATACGGTACACTCCTCAATAATTCCAGGAACTTGGTCATATACTCCTCGTTTATCATTGATCCCAACGATAGCTCATACAATTCCTTGGCTTTATTGTCGTAGTACCTCTTTGACAAATATTTCTTCATGAAAAGTCTCTTAAATTCATGCCAACTCAACTCTTATGTCCTGATGTCTCTAACCTACTTCACATCTTCCCACTAGATGTTTTCTTTCCCTTTGAGGCTGAAGATAGTTATTCCGGCCTTCATATTCTTTGTGTACTCATGCAGCTCAAAGAATTTCTTCATCCCAAGTAACCATACTTATCCGTCCTCCGACTTCTTCAAATCTCCATCAAAGGTAGGTGGCTTCGATTTCTTGAACTCATATGGAAAATATCTCTTGCCACTCCTCCTATACAGATGATAACGATGACGATCATAGTGCTTTTCAAAACTAGAACTAGAATAGGACCTATGTCCATCACCTCTCCTATCTAGAGTATCCAAGAGACCGCCATCTCGAATTGTGTCATCCCTATCTGGCCTGTGCCCACCATGAGATGTACTACCATATGCCCCATCAGTCTGATCATCCTGCCCATGGCTGATCCGAAGCGATCCTTATATTTGCAATCTTGACAAACTTTGAAGGATTATTGTAATGACTTCTGCATATTTCTCTTGTGCCTAAATAGTTATGTCATAATCTAGCTTGCAACTTCTTATTTATGCCTTCAAACTTCTCAATGTGTCCGCTATGTCATAAGAGTGCCCAACACCATCCTATGCATATGATTGATAGGGAGAATCTCGTGAATTATAGGCTACCATCTTGCTAGTCATCTTTGATCTTCTTCCTGCAAGTATACCATGTCAGCTTAAACCAAAACATAACATAATCAACATACCTTAGTATAGTTGGGGAGGATATCTTGTCTGCAAGATCAACCAAATTAGCACAATACATGTATAAACATAATCATATCAGAATATAATCATCATTTCATCCATTATCTAGTTATCAATGCATGACCATACCGACAACACACCATGATCTCATGCGTGACAACTATCACCATGTCAATGTATGCACTATAACATATAAACATTGCCATGCATAACCGACATACACTCATGAAAAACACATCCAACAAAAACACCATCAACTTTCACATGGTGACACAGCTGTAACCATGACCACGACCATGCATACACAACAAGCACATAAACCACAAGCATAAGGAACACATATGCAACCGATATATATGCATGACCAACACAATGCCTATCTAGTCCAAGGGGTGAACCATGCTCTGATACCACTCTGTAACACCCTCCTCCCACATCTACCCAAGTTAACTGGTCCAGAAGGGTAAACATGTGATGAGAGGCTACTATGATGTGATTCAACTCCTCATATACAGTTAAGGGAGTGGAACTGATCAAAATAAAACCATCCTGTCCTTCCACACATGCTACAAAATCTTCAGGAGCCAACCAACACTTCCAGGTGATCAACCCCTGAGACAACTTGAAATTTCACTGATATGGACACTCAACCACTCCCACGACAAGCCATGCATGTGAGTGATGCCTTCTAGTTGCTCCCACAGCAAGGCATGCCAACAATTGTGGACTTTGTCAACTAGTTTTGAGCCAACGACCTCAAATTTTGAGCCACTTTTTTCAAAGCTATGTCTCAGGCCACTACCCAGAACTTCATGGAACTTTTAGAAATGATAAATAGCAACGGAATAATGCCACTAATGCAATCATTGTTACAAGTACTTGATCTAAGCCCTACTAGCCATGCCAAACATTTCGTCAAACATGTCACAAATATGTAATCTATAGGTCATGACAATATATTTGAGCATAGGGGTCTCATACTTATCTGAGATTCGTAAAGGAACATTGTTGTCTTATCACAATAACTACACTATAATCTATTAGGTCATATATTCATTGTACATTCACTTTCTAATCAAAACATGATGAGAGCCATACATTAAGTCTATCATAAACATACTCATAATCAACATATAACCAACATAAATAACAAGGATATAATAGCCATGAGAATTAGATATGAACCAATAAATTTACACATGAAATACCAAGGAGAAGGAGCTCCTATTAATGAAGGCATAAGCCAACTAATTTTGGAACTTCCATGAACCACTCGACCATATATTGGGTTGAACCAAATCTTTATTTCAGTCAATCACCCCCGTGCCATATTCCAAGCATGAATGTGGGACTCACAATAAAACCAACTAGTGCTTCCTGAGGCAAAAACACCTCAACCCTCATTAATAGAATCGATCTTTACTGCAATCCCCACCCAATCTCTAGGCCCTAAACTAGCATGGATGCCTCCAGATCTCTCCACCTAAACTGTGAGGAATTTGTCGGTCTCAACCTCTCGTATTTATTGTGTATCCCACCATTACTAGTCAAGGGATTCCTAGGCCTACGAGTTCAACACTTTTTGGGATTTACCGTGTATCTCACCATTACCGTTCAAGGGATTCCTAGGCCTAATAAAGTGTATTCACCACTGAACTTTACCGTGTTCTCGCCATTCACTAGTCAAGGGATTCTTAGGCTCAATCAAGGTGTTCACTATCATGCTTTATCATGTATTCCATCATAGGATTCCTAGGCATTGTGAATAATCCTAAGACCACCCCACTCATCTTCGAGTCCATCCAAGAATCCAACTCAACCAAATATAAGAGAACCCACCACACATGATCTAGGAGGATCCTAAAAGGCTAAATTTTCAAAGTCGTTGAAACACAGCGAAACTAATCTCAAAATAGAAGAGTTCATCGTTCTGAATCCAATGGTATGAATGACACCTCAATCTGGCATCACATGAAGAAGTTATGGCCCGCTGAAGTTTTTTGGAAATAACTAAATTTTTTGCAGGCAAGATTCATAGGTGACACTTGGTATGCTAACATCAGCCGGTACGAACGTTAACAACAGTTGTACGGATGATGATGTCAGTAGGGTGATGTGGTTGTACGGATCGAGGAGATCCAACCAGGTGGCGACACGTGGCAGGCGATGTCAGCAGGCCAGTAAACTGTACAGACCAATTAGAGCACGCCACATGGCGCCTAGTTAGCATTGCCAAACTTTCTTAAAGAAGTGACATTTTGGACCTTTTCGGCAGTCGGCATCAACAAAATTGTTGCTTGGTTAATTTTTCCTATAACCCCAAAAACCTCGGCATGAGAAAAGCATTAATGGGGCTTAAATTGAATTAAAATTTAAAAAATTGGTCATCGGTTCGACCGACGCTATAGTTATCACATGTAATATTAAATATAACGGTTTCACTAACAGTGATGGTCAAGTTGTGGCCGTTATGCGTTTATATTACAATAAAACCATAAACGAGTGATCACAAGGGTTTGAACCCTGACCTCCCCCTGCCACTTTTAGTTCATGTTAACCGTCAGTTGTTGGGCGAAATGGCTCGACGTTGTAAACTTCACTGGCAATACAATATAAAAAGCTGAGTTACTTCATGGGTTGAGAGAGGGCATGTAGACCCGAAGACCGAACAAAACCTACATTGCATGAAACCCTGTGTGCATGAATACCAAGGGGATAATATTCCTAGCATATTCTAAGAATATTCCCAGTATAGTCTTGTAGGGGAATCTTACAAGGAATCTAAAAGATTCCCTAGAGCTCCAGAGGTCACAAACACAGAACAAGGTCGACTTTGTAGTCATTTTGCATGATTTTTCACCAAGAGTTCAACCGTGCAGTCTATTTCTTCAGTAGAGGTCTAACTTTTTAGGCCATCCCCAGAAGTGGAGGTATAAGGTGTCAATTTAAAATTGCATGTAATTTGATTTCGCTGCCAATTAATGAAAGAGGCCTCCCCGCATTGAGGAGGGTCTGAAGACGTATCCCATAGCGGGTGAACTCCGTTATCAAATTGTTTGCGTGATTTTATTCTCATGTTTATTTTTTATTTCCACTTCTTTTATGTGTATGCTTCACTTGGTTACATGCTCTTTTAAATGCAATTTTGTATGCATCCTTGAAGTAAAAGATCTGGATCAAGTTTGGTATCAGAGCAAGTCTTCTTGATGTGAGTTACATGAGTGAATGCTAACCAGGAACAAGCTCCAAACAGGTGAAGGAAAACTCAAATCCCTTGATCCCAAAGCAGGGTGTGCAGCAAGAAGACAAAAAATGGCAGATGAGGAAGCTTAGATGGAGGAAGAGTGAAATTATCGCAATATCTTCTACACCATGGCAGAGAAAGTGGACAGATTGTTTGCATAATATGAGAAGACAATGAATCCCGAGAAGAAAGAGTCAGATGATCATTCCTCCGTAAATCGAGGAGAAGGAGGAGAGCCTCCTAAATCTCTTTCTCCATCTTGCAATGAAAATTCTTCATTTTCCTCTTCTCATCATTCTAAAAAGAATCATAGAAATGCATCTAAAAAGGCATTTTTTAAGCTAGATGTAAAGTTTGATTTGCCCACATATAATAGATAATGTAATGCAAAGAAGTTAAACCATTGGATTAGACAGATTGAGGTCTATTTCCAAATTGTAGATCGAAGAAGATGAGGCCAAGATCCAACTAGCATCTCTTCGACTGAGTGGCACAACTATCATCTAATGGGAGAGAAAGTTGCAGAAAGGTAGAAAAAACTTGGGTAATCTCCTTTGTTCTTGGTCCAATTTTGTTTCTGCATTAAAAGATCAACTCTATCGTTTGGGTTATCAACAAAATGCTTTAATGGAATGGAAATATTTGAGACAAGGAAAGGGTCAAAATGTACAAAGCTTCACATAAGAGTTTAGAAAACAAGCTTTAAATTTGGGCATTTCACTTGATTCACCAAAAACTGTAACAAAGTATATTGGTGTTGTACATAGTTACATCAAGCATTCTTTGTTGTTATATGAGCCTACTATGATTGATGCAGATAGTGTGAAGGCCATTCACCTTGAAAGCAAGGGCAGTAAAGACAAAGAGGACCATCCCAAGAAATCATCTTTCAAACCTCATAAGGGAAAGTTCCAAGGAAAAGGCAAGGGAAAGGAAAAGAAAGCAGCTACAGCCAAGAAGGAAGAAGGAGCAAAGCCATCTTGCACACACTGCAAGAAGGAAGGCCATGATGATGAACAGAGTTGGAAATTGCATCCAGAAATTAAGCCAAAGAGCTTTGGTGGAAATGGAAAGCAAAAGGCGGTGGCAACCATATAGTAGGACCATGGATCCGAATTCGGTGACGAGACACATATCACAACAGTGGGAATCCAAGGTAACCTTTCTCTTCATGCTAATGAAAATTATGTTAGATCCCTATAATACTAGTGTATTCCCTCATTGTTTTTGTTAGTGTAAAACCCTTTTTGTTATTGTTGTGCCCATGTAGTCCGCATATTTTTATTATTGTGCCCCATAGAAGTTCAGTATTGTTATACTTGTTCCCTTACATTATTATTGTTATGTCAGCTCTGATTATATTGTGACCCCTTAGACTCCTATATATAGAAAGTAGGTTTTGTCATTTGAATCATCCAAGAATTGTTCATTTGTGTAATGTAAAGGAGGTTTCCCCCTCGAGGAGGCTAAGTTTGAAGTCGTTGATCTATCTCTTCTTCTATTTTGTGAGTTGGTTGCATGACATTTGGTATCAGAGCTTTGGATTCTAGGGTTTTGCTTCTTCAAATAGGTCATCTTGGAATTTTCGCTATAACTTTTTTTCTACGAGGCTTCAAAAGATGAAATTTTTACCACGTGGAGCCAAAATTTTAGAGAGCGTTGTGTAAAAATTTCAGATCTTGGTTCGCTATATTTTCGAAGATATGATTTGAGGAAGTTAGGGTTCTTGCGGGCTCCATAATTCTGTCTCAAACATGTGACCTATGAAAAATTGTCATAACTTTCGTTTCAGGTATCAGATTTGAATTTTGTAAAAACTGGCTTAAATTACACAGACTGTTTTTTGTCATGTAGTCATTTCAGGGCTGAAGGTTGAAACATTGACACGTGGAACTTCGTACAATTTAGCTCTATTGAACTAGTCTATAATTAGGTCATCGTGGGAGATCGAGCATAACTCTTTCTTGAAGACTCTAATCTTGGTCTGACTTGCAGGGTTGGAACAAAGACTCAAAGGGCTACCACAAGAGAAAATTCTAGACCTTGGAGATAAGAAATTACAGAGATATAACAGATTCAATATCGAGCTCCTACAAAGAGAAAAAAAAAAGGTGTGTAGTTTTTAAAATTTGCATAAGTTTTGTTTGAAAAAATAGTTAAAAGTGATTCAAAGGTCATACTAAAGCATAACTATCATTAATTGATGCCCCAAAGAAAGAAAATAGAAACACCTAATAAGTAGCCCAAAATCTCTACTATGACACATGAAGAAGAGGAAGAAATGCAACATGATATATCAAAATTACGAGATCAAGTGCAACAAATTTCACTCTCACAAAAAGTAACAAAAGCTAAGATTGATGGTTTGAAGAATGGCATGGAAGCTAATATTGATGGTATATAAGAAAAACTGAAAGGTAACATGGAATATTTGAAGAAAGACATTGAGGGTTTTAAGGAAGGTTTGACAAAGTTGCCACAAGAAAGGCTTCCTAATGGTGAAAAAGTAGTAGAGGAAACTCATGATGAGAACAAAAGAAATGTTAATCATGATTTCATAGATTCTAACGTTGGATTGAAGACCCACCATATTCCAAATATCGATATGAGGAAGTTTGATGGCAAGGATCCTGTAACATTGATACTATAGATGGAGCAATATTTTGATCTCCATAATGTGCAGAACACATAAAAGGTATGTATTGCAACTTTGTATTTAGAACCCAATCAGTTTGTATGATATCGATGGCTTTTCTCTCATAAACAAATTGTCACTTGGTCAATTTTATGATAGCACGTTATGAGGATACAAAGAGCAACACCTTCTTTAGCCAATTGATAAATCTCAAACAAAAGGGTTCAATGGTGGAGCACATTGAGGACTTCCAAAAATTGAATATAAGGGTATGTAATATTCCAGAGGAGCATAGGACTGATGTCTTCATAGGGAGTTTAAAGGATAACATACAACATGAGGTTCACCTTTGGGAACTTGATTCGTTGGAGAATGCATTCAAGTTGGCAAGAAAAATTGAAAGAAAAATTATGGTAACAAGGAAGCCTTCCACTCATAACTATAAAGATGGAAGTGTTGTTGCTCCTAGCCTTCCTCAACCTACAAGGTTTACACTACAACGACTGGAAGAAAAAAGAGCAAAAGGGCTTTGCTAGAGTTGTTATAGAAAATGTACTAAAGGTCATAAGCATGTTGAAGAGAAATTGATTTACATAGATTGTGAAGATGATGAATAAAAGGAACAAGAAACGTCCAAATAAGAGGATATACACTAGGAACCAACCCATAGAAAGAAGAAATGAATTCGACCATATCTTGTAATGCATTGGCATGAATTACCACTCCTCAAAGTCTCCAGATAGAAGGACATATCAAGAAGAAAAATGTAATAGTGTTGATTGACTCAGATAATACCCATAATTTTATTCATTGTAAGATAGCCAAGGAATTGAATTGCTTCCTATTTCTATCACTAGAGTTTCAAGTGATGGTTGCAAATGGAGGAACCATAAATTGCTTTAGAAAGTGCCATAATATCAAGTTATCGACGGGAGAATATCTAGTGAATAGTTCAATGCTTGCTATTCAATGGGTGGTGTTGATGTTGTACTAGGAGTCCAATGGTTATAATATTTGGGTACAGTAGCTTTTAATTTTTAAGAACCTTTCTTGAATTTTTTGTTGGGAAGGAAAGGAAGTTGAATTAAGGGGTATCGCAAGGAACCATGAAAGATAATCATCTCTAATGGCATGGCAAAGCTTCTAAAGAAAGAACATTAGGGTGTAATTGCACAATTATGTTCCCTAGAGGTTCAAACATTGAAATAATCTATTTCTCTAGATCTCCAAAAAGTCTTGGAGAATCATTCTAAGTTTCATGCAGTGGAAGATCACATCGAGCATCAATAACAAGTTCTCCAACTCTTAAAGGATAGCCTCACTTTGGCGCCTAATAGAATGAAACAATAGGCATATCAACATCGCAACGAAAGAAGTTTTGATGTAGGTGACTAGGTATGTTTACGGCTACAACCATACAAACAAATGTCCCTCGAGCATAATAAATTATCACCAAAGTATTATGGTCATTACAAGGTGTTGCAAAATATTGGTACTGTGGCATAGAAATTGAAGCTTCCTGCATCTTCTCAAGTGCGCCCAGTTTTCCATGTTTCATGCTTAAAGAAGCTTATAGGTGATTGATCAGATATTAATCCAGGACTTCAGTGATAGCTCAAATCTAAAAGTGTTTGAAAGTGTGTTGAACCTAAATGAGCAGATAGATCTCATCTTCCTGATTCTAGAACAGCGAACGGTTCGAAAAACGGACACCGTATGGAAGAGTTATCGCATTTTAAAAATGTCCAGTAAACTGCAATTTTCAAGAATAATTTGATTTTTGGAAATATTAAAAAAGGAATAATCTGAGGAATATTCCTTGAAATATTTTGAGAAATATTCTTTGGAATATTCCATGGAATATTTTCTAGAATATTTGCTGGAATATTCCTTCTAGTTGGGTCAATCAGGAGTCGACAAAGCCCGGAGGTCGCCACGTGGCCCTGAATTGGCATGGTAAAATTTTTATGGGGTCGAGTGGGATCGAACTCATGACCTCTCACATGCAAACCAAAGGCTCTAAGCGTCCGTGCTACACATTGTTTTTTAACTATATTGGAACGCAGGTTATATTTGAATTCTAACGGTTACGTGTTTGGGGGATAGACCGCCAGCGGTCCCCATAGCCCTGGTCACACTCCGCGGTTAGCACCGGGAGTTATGGTTAATTGCCAACCCGCTAGTCCTAACGGTTCCCCTAATCGCCGCTGATAAAACTGGTTCAGATGCATGTGGTCTACTACGACAGTCACGGTCAGTCAGCCTGGCGGTTTTGCTTGGCGGAACTCTAAATTTGGCGCCTTTGCTATTTTTAGTGCCAGTTAACTACAGTTAGCTGCAATTTGCTAGTTTTGGTGGAGTAATTCTAGGAGAGACTGAGTAAATGAACTCAAGAGGCAATTTTTGACCAAAAGGGGGAAAAAGAGTTTACCTAAGCTAATTTGGGCCTTCTGAAGCCATTGGAACCGTCCATAGAAGCTAAAGAAGCCATCTTTAAGGAGATTTTCGTCCAAGGAGATTTTGGAGCTAAGGGCCACCAGGGGTTGGAGGCTGTTACAGGAGCTACCAATATCCATTCTCAGCAAAAAGTTAGTCGTTCCTGACTGTAATGAACCTTTTGCATCTAAGGAAGGTGTTTTCAAAAGCATTTGGAGACTTCTAAAGGCCGAGATGTTGAAGGGAAGTTTCAGGCAGCCCAGAGCCAACTGTGGAGGAAGGCCTAGATCGGGGATACAGTTCTCGTTTTGAGCAAATGAACAGTCATTTTTTGAAGTCAAATATGTGCTGGAGAGAGTGGCAGAGGTTTTAGAGACATCTAAAGCATTCTGAAGGAGTTTGTGCCATTAAGAAGCTCAGGGAAGCTCAGTGCACCTGTTGAAGGAATCAAGTCCAAGGAAGCCTAGATCTGCTTGCACAAAGAGGACATCCATGACAAGGATGTATATGGTTTTTCTAAGCCCATTTGTTCAGTTCAGTAACCTCTGGAGTTGAGTGTGGAACTTGTAAAAGAATTCAAGCCATAATCCCAAATAGCCAAGTCAAATTGACAAGAGCTCATGTAGCCCACGAGATCGGGATGAAATCCTTATTAAATTTTCTGTTATGTGTGATTTTTATTTGCCGCATTATATGTCTGATATATGTGTTTAATATCAGAAGAAACAAATAATCTTAAAGCAATAAAACAATAGAATTATTTGTACTTATTAAACACCTTTCAAGTCAAACAAGCAAATAGATTGCTTTGTCAATCAAGCATCTAGCTCTGATACCATCTGATTTGAACAGTGGGTTTGAACATCTTGTCATGCTTACAAGAACCTCCCACTCCAAAGCTTAAACAAACATGATCTAGCTTATGTTAACAATTGCAGAATTATGTACTTGAAAGAGATGTATGTGTTTGTTTGTTTTCAACTGTTTAAGTGCTTTAAGATGATTTGTTTCTTCTAATACTAAACACAAATATCAGACATATAATGCAGCAAATAAACATGACACATAATAACAAATTTAATAAGGATTTCACCTCGATCTCGTGGGCTACGTCTCCGTGAGCTCTTGTTAATTTGACTTGGCTCTTTGGGATTATGGCTTGAATTCTATTACAAGTTCCACACTCAACTCCAGAGGTTACTGAACTGAACCAATGGGCTTCGAAAAACCATATACATCACTGTCGTGGCTATCCTCTTTGTGCAATCAGACCTAGGCTCCCTTGGACTTGATTCCTTCAGCAGGTGCATTGAGCTTCCTTGAGCTTCTTAATGGCACAAACTCCTTCAAAACGCTTCAAATGTCTCTGAAACCTCTGCTACTATCTCCAACACATATTTGACATCAACAAATGACTATTCATTTGCTCAAAATGAGCACTGCATTCCCGATCTAGGCCTTCCTCCACGGTTGGCTCTAGGCTGCTTGAAAATTCCCTTCAGCATCTCAGCCTTTAGAAGTCTCCAAATGCTTCTAAAAACACCTTCATTGGATTCAGAAGGTTCATTACATTCAGGAACGACTGTTTTTTTGCTGAGAATGGATATTGATAGCTCTTGCAATAACCTCCAAACCCTGGTGGCCTTGAGCTCCAAAATCTCCCTGTATGAAAATCTCCTTAAAGATGGATTCTTCAGCTTCTTTGGAATATTCAAATGGCTTTAGAAGGCCCAAATTAGCCTAGGTAAACTCTTGTTTTCCCTCTTTTGGTTGAAAATTTCCTCTTGAGTTCATTTACTCAGTCTCTCCTAGAATTACTCCACCAAAACTGGCAAACTGCAGCTAACTGCAGTTAACTGGCACTAAAAATAGCAAAGGCACCAAATTTAGAGTTCTACCAAGTGGAACCGCTGGGTTGATTGACTGTGACTGCCGGAGTAGACCATGTGCATGTGAACCAGTTTTATCGCTGGCGGTTAGGGGAATCGTTAGGGCTGGTGGGTTGGCAATTAATCATAACTCCTAGCACTAATGGCGGCGTGTGACCGGGGCTACGGGGACTGCTGGTGGTGTATCCCCCAAACACATATCCATTAACATTAAAATATAAACCGCGTTCCAATATAGTTAAGAAACAATGTGTAGTGTGGACGGTCAGAGCTTTTGGTTTGCATGCGGGAGGTCACAGGTTCGATCCTGCTCGACCCCATAAAAATTTTAACATGCCAATTCAGGGCCACATGGCAGCCTCTGGGCTTGCCACAAGTCAACTCCTGATTGGCCCAATCATAAGGAATATTCCAACAAATATTCTGGATAATATTCCTCAGAATATGATTTTTTTTAATATTTCCAAAAATCAAATTATTCTTGAAAATTGCAGTTAGATGCTTGACTGACAGAGCAATCTATTTGCTTGATTGACTTGAAAGGTGTTTAAGCAGTACAAATAATTCTACTGTTTTATTATTTGTGAACTATCTATTGTTTGAGTTTGCAAAGGTGAAGGGAAAACTATTGTTAGCTAAGTCCAGGAGAGGACAAGAAGGAAGAAGGGCTAAAGGCATTCTCCCTACCCCAAGGACCTCAAGGCAATCCTTGAAGCACAAGAGGTTTGATGCAAAATAGGTTGTGTGATTAAGAGATTGACTGTGCAATCATATGGTTCAGAAATTTGTTAATAGATTTTGAATTTTGTTGAAGTTCTTTTGTTCATTTTGATAATGACAACTTCAACAAGTGAGTTTTCGAAATCATCCTCCTTCACAAGATTCTTTGATGAAGGTTT
Source organism: Pinus taeda (assembly GCA_000404065.3). Lineage (NCBI taxonomy): Eukaryota > Viridiplantae > Streptophyta > Pinopsida > Pinales > Pinaceae > Pinus > Pinus taeda. The sequence goes on from APFE031199857.1 coordinate 26,261, forward strand.
GAAGCAAGAAATTTTCATCATGATGAATATGGTGAGAGAAACGTATGAGGATGAAAGGAAGAGCACTAGACTTCGAGAGCAGTTGAATTCCATGAGGGAAGAGAAACAATTGCTTTCTGACCAATTGCAGGAAATGGAAATCCAACTTCATATTGCAAACATGAATCTGGAAAGGATGCATGAGTTGGAGACACAACTCCTTGTTGCCAAAGAAGCCTTAGCCAAGTATCAACTTGAAGAAGAGGTAAACAATTCTATTTTGTCTTCAAATTCTTATAAGAATGTTTATGTTGGTTCTTTTGAAAAACATACAAGAGGCATAGGGTCCAAGTTAATGTCCAAAATGGGATATGAAGGAAAAGGATTGGGCAAACATGCACAAGGTATTGTTGAGCCAATAATGATTGAGGAAAGGCCTAAGTATTTGGGTCTTGGCTATGGACAATCTTATGGAGAAAGTTCCAAAGCATCCATGAAGGCAATTGAAACAGTGCCCAGAAGAAGTTTCATTTCAGGTTCTCTACCTCAAGGTTGTAAAGATTGTATTCTTGAGGAATGCAATAGTTTGAAACATACTTTGCAGGAAGAAGATGTTCATAAGCATGCACTTGAACAAGATAGTTCTGAAAGCTCTAAAACCATTGAAGGGATTGATAGCATTCCAAAGGGAGCTTCTTCTTCATTCAAATCACCTCCTCATGAAGGTAATAAAGGTGAAAGGGAAAGGTATAAATCTGATTTTAATCATATTTCCTTTGATCATGTAAAGCATGGTAAATTTCCACATAAGCATTGGAAAAAAATTGCATGTTCTTTTTGTGGTTTGTTTAACCATAGTGTATCTAGATGTTGGAAAAGAATGGCCACATATAGGAAAATTTTGAAGGAAAGAAGGCAAGAAGCCAAAGGTCCATTGAACAATGCAAATCATGCTGTCAAGAAGATGCATATGTGTTGTAGTTATTGCCATAAGCAAGGACATATTGCTGAAAGGTGTTGGACTCTAAATCCAACAATGCTTCCACGGAAGTTGAAGAAAGTGGAGAAAGAGTATGGCAAGAATGGAAAGGAATTTTCCATCATTGATATGTGTCAGGATGATCCACATGTTGATGTTAATGTGCAGTTAAAGGAAGAGCCTTTGATGTGGATTGGTAAGAAATGGTTAGAGTTCTTATCCAATTAAAGTTGCATATCTTTTGATTAAATGCATTTCTTTGCTAAGGGATTGCAAGTTGCAGGATGGAAAAGTAGAGTATGAGATTCACTTTATTGCAGCGAAAGTTATATTCATTTCAGCTTTGAAAGTACATGTACATGTGATCTAGGATCTTGTACTTATGATTATACTTAAGAGAAAGTTGAAGGATGAAATGCATGCATGAGAATGATATGCATGAGCACAGGGATGATGTTCCTAGTATTTTGAACATGTATGTATGATTAACTTGAAGGGTTGATTACTTTGTTTTAAACATGCATGTAATGTAATATTGACTAGGAAAAGTTTATTTGATCTCCAAGATTGTAAAAGGGAGATAATGATGAAGTGGTTCATCTTTGTAAAAGCATCGTTTAAATTCTTTTTGTACAGGCTTGACTTGAAGGGTCAAATGTTTGAAAGGCATGATTTTTGTCGACTTTTGATATAGTCAATCATTTGTAAACGAGATGTAAAGACATGATGATGATTCATAGGATGTGAAAGTTGTTTCTTTTGTTGAAACAATAATTTATTCATCAAGTTATTTTCTTCTTTTGACATCGTCTACAGAAGAAGATTTGCAGCAACAAAAGTCGCCATGGTTACATTTGTGACTTTTTCATGGAAGTGGCTTGGAAGCAATGTTCAACTAACTTTTTTAAATTCTGAATGAGTTCAACACAAACAATTCTTGACAGGAGGACAAGCGCATCCAGGAAAGGAAGTGTCAACTACCTTCAAGTTTTTGTTGAAAGGCACTAGCTATGCAGGCAAGTGTATGGAGGCTAAAAGAAGAGGGTGTTGTACTCTCATCTACTGTTTAGATGAATATATCAGTCTTTTGGGGTCCAAAATATTCCCAATGGGGAGGAGTGATCAGATATTAATCCAGGACTTCAGTGATAGCTCAAATTTCAAAGTGTTCAAAAGTGTGTCGAACCTAAATGAATGGATAGATCTCATCTTCCTGATTCTGACGCCATGAACGTTTCGAAAAACGGACACTGTATGGATGAGTTATTGGATTTTAAAAATGTCTAGTAAAGTGCAATTTTCAAGAATAATTTGATTTTTGGAAATATTAAAAAAAGAATATTTCGAGGAATATTCCCTAAATATTCTCTAGAATATTTGCTAGAATATTCCTTCTGGTTGGGGCAATCAGGAGCGGACACGTGGCAACCCTGGTGGCCGCCACGTGGCCCTGAATTGGCATGGTAAAATTTTTATGGGGTCGAGAGGGATCAAACCCGTGACCTCCAGCATGCAAACCAAAGGATCTAACTATCTACACTATGCATTGTTTCTTAACTATATTGGAACGTGGGTTATATTTGAATGTTAACAGTTACGTGTTCAGGTGATAGACCGCCAATGGTCTGCATAGCCCTGGTCACACACCGCGGTTAACGTCGGGAGTTACGGTTACTTGCCAACCCGCTAGCCCTAACAGTTCCCCTAACCGCCGCCGATAAAACAGGTTCACATGCACGAGGTCTACTCCGACGGTCATGGTTAGCCAGCCTGGTGGTTCTGCCTGGCATAACTCTAAATTTTGCACCTTTGCTATTTTTAGTGCCAGTTAACTGCAGTTTGCCAGTTTTGGTGGAGTAATTCTAGGAGAGACTAAGTAAATGAGCTCAAGAGGCAATTTTCGACCAAAAGAGGGAACACAAGAGTCTACCTAGGCTAATTTGGGCCTTCTGAAGCCATTGGAATAGTCCAGAGAAGCTGAAGAAGCCATCTTCAAGGATATTTTTGTCCAAGGAGATTTTGGAGCTCAGGGCCACCGCGGGTTGGAGGCTGTTACAGGAGCTACTAGCATCCATTCTCCGCAAAAAAAAAATCGTTCATGAATGTAATGAACCTTCTAAATCCAATGAAGGTTTTTTCATAAGCATTTGGAGACTTCTAAAGGCCGATATGCTGAAGGGAAGTTTCAGGTAGCCCAGAGCCAACCGTGGAGGAAGGCCTAGATCAGGGATGCAATGCTCATTTTGAGATAATGAATAGTCATTTGTTGATGTCAAATATGTGGTGGAGATACTAGCAGAGGTTTCAGAGACATTTGAAGCATTCTGAAGGAGTTTGTGCCATTAAGAAGCTCAGGAAGCTCAGTGCACCTGCTAAAGGAATCAAGTCCAAGGGAGCCTAGATCTGCTTGCACAAAGAGGACAACCATGACAAGGATGTATATGTTTTTTCTAAGTCCATTGGTTCAGTTCAGTAACCTCTAGAGTTGAGTGTGGAACTTGTAAAATAATTCAATCCATAATCCCAAAGAGCCAAGTCAAATTGACAAGAGCTCACGGAGACGTAGCCCATGAGATCGGGGTGAACTCCTTATTAAATTTGCTGTTATGTGTCATGTTTATTTGTTGCATTATATGTATGATATATGTGTTTAATATTAGAAGAAACAAATAATCTTAAAGCACTTAAACAGTTGAAAACAAACAAACATGTACACTTGTTTCAAGTACATAATTCTGCAATTGTCAACATAGGTTAGTTCATGTTTGTTTAGGCTTTGGAGTGGAAGGTTCTTGTAAGCATGACAGGATGTTCAAACCCACTGTTTAGATCAGTGACAAGCTCCCAGTTCAAACAATATTGCCAGAACTTGACGATGAAGGAAAAATCATATTGGAACCTGAAGTAGTCATGGAAACAAGAAATCGACAGCTACGAAATCAATCAATTTCAAAGTATCTCATCAAGTGGAAGAACTTACCTGCTGAAGGTTCCTCATGGGAGGATGAGAATTTTATACAAAAGCATCCAAAACTACTCAATTGATGAGGAAAACACTTTTTTGAAGGAGAGGGGCATGTTAGGCCCCAATATTACTAGTGTATTCCCTCATTGTTATTGCCAGTGTAGCCACCTTATTGTTATTGTTGTGCCCACATAGTCCCCATATTATTATTATTGTGCAACATAGAAGCTCACTATTGTTATTGTCATGCCCTTACATTATTATTGTTATGTCGGCTCTACTTATATTGTGACCCATTAGACTCCTATACATAGAAATGAGGTTTTGTCATTTGAATCATCCAAGAATTGTTCATTTGTGTAATGTAAATGAGGTTTCCTCCTCAAAGAGCCTAATTTTGAAGTCGTTGATCTATCTCTTCTTTTATTTGTGAGTTGGTTGCATAACAAATTCTAAAATGCATGCAAGTACAATTTCTTCAAATGAGTCTCTTGTTAATGAATGAAAGAGGACTGAATTGTTCCACATTAGAGTTGTAATGAAACATGCTAAAGTGGAAACATTGTTTGATTTGAGCTCTCAAGTAAACTTGATTTCAGAATCCTTGGTTAAGAAGCTAGGGTTGGAAACCAAACCTCATCCAAAACCCTACCCTCTTAGATAGGTGTGTGAGAAAGTAAAATTGCATGTAACCAAACAATGTATGACTAGCTTTGTGATTGCATCCAAACTAGTAGATGAGGATGATCTTGATGTTGTACCTTTGGATATCTATGGCCTTGTATTGGGGAATCCATATTTGTATTATGGGAATGCAATTTTCTTTCGCCATGTAAACAAATATCATCTCACGAAATATGAGGTGGAATATGTTTTTAGGTCTCATCATGCCAAGATCAGTGCAAGTCTTGTAAGTGCAGACCAAATGAAGAGATTGATCAATTCCATCAAAGGGTGCATGTTCATGGTTGTGAGAGAAAAAAGTGTGGAGACATCTGAAGCTTTCCAATGTTGTGATCCCACTCATAAAAAAATAATTGTATGAAATTGTTCCTAACTATAATGGGATTTTTCATGAACCAAACGGGTTGCCTCCAAAGCATGAAATCCAATTTGAAATTCACTTGTAGTAGGATGCTCCTTTATCAAATATTGGTATGTACAGGTTGTCAGCGATTAAGATGGAGGAGACAAAGAAAAAAGTGCGGGAATTGCTAAACCAAGGGGTCATAAGGCCAAGTTCTTCTCCATGTGGCTCACCCATCATCCTGGTGCCAGAGAAGGATGGCACATGGAGGATGTTCTTGGACTACAGGGAACCCAACAAAATAATAGTGAAGAATTGGTAGCCTCTCCCTCACATTGATGATTTATTAAACCAATTGAAAAATGTTGTCTATTTTACAAAACTATACTTGCGCAGTGGATATCATCAGGTCAGGATTGCAGAACATGATATATGGAACACTGCATTCAAGACAAGACATGGGTTATTTGAATGGTTGGTGATGCCATTCAGACTGTGCAATGCTTTGGCCACATTCATGAAGGTGATGAATGACATTTTCATACTTTTTCTTGATCATTTTGTACTTGTGTATCTTGATGACATTCTTGTTTTCAGTAAAACTTGGGAAGATCATTTGAGTCATGTTAAAAAGGGGCTTGATGTTTTTCAAAAAGAAAAATTGTATGTCAAAATGTCTAACTGTGAATTTGGTAAGACCTCCTTGGTTTACTTGGGTCACATTGTTGGAGGTGGATAGTTAAAAATAGATCCTTCTAAATTTGATGTGATTATAAAGTGGCGTAAACCCACCAATGTTACAAAGGTTCATAGCTTTTTGGGTGCAGTACAATACTGGAGAAAATTCATTACGAAATTCTCCATTATTTCATCCCCCTTGCATGCATTGACAAGTTTGAAGTAAACCTTTTAGTGGGGAGGAAAGTAGTAGAAATCCTTTGATACACTGAAAGAGAAAATTAGTACCGCACTATTTTTGGCCTTACCTGACCTCCAAAAACCTTTTGAGATCGAGACAAATGCCAGTGGGTATGCCATGGGAGTCGTGTTGATGCTACATAGGAAACCTATATGTTACCATTTAGAGACATTCTCCCAAGCTGTTGTGAATTATCCTACATATGACAAGGAGTTGTATGCCTTGGTCCAAAGCATGAAAAAGTGGAAGCATTTTTTTATTAGAAAGGATACCATCATTCACACCGATCACCAACCCTTGCAGTACCTTCAGTTGCAAACCAGGCTTCAATAAGCACATCATTTGAGATGGATGGTGTTCCTTCAACAATTTCATCTAGTAATAAAATACAAGAAGGGCACTAGCAACAAAGTGGTAGATATGCTCTCTCGCCCTCCTATTTTTGTTTCTATTGTTTTTCAAAATGCTTCTTTATCCTTTGAAAGTTATGCAAAACATTATGTTGATGATGAATATTTTAAGGAGATTTATGCAAAGCTGACTCATGGATCATAGGTAGACAATTACCATTTGTAGCGAAAATTTTTGTACCACCTGTGCAAACTTTGTATCCCCACCAATGAAAGAATAATGAAATCAGAGAGGCATATACCTCTCTTGTGTCGAGTCATTTTGGTGTAGGGAAAACTTTATGTCATTTGTAGAGGTTTTGTTATTTGTTTCACACGAAAAACATTATAACAAGATATGTAAAGGGATGTGTGTTGTGTTTAGTTTATAATCCCACTAATAGAAAATTGGGGCTCTACACACCACTCGTTTTGAGTTGTCCATGGGAAAGTGTGTCAATGGATTTTGTTAGCGGTTTTCCTTTGTCTAGGAGAGGTCATGACTATTTGTATTTCATTGTGGATTTATTTAGTAAAATGTGTGTCTTAATTCCTTGTAAAAAGTAGATCATTGCAGAGAAGACTGCTCATCTCTTCTTCCAATTTGTATGGGTCCACTTTGGGTTTCCCACATCCATTGTGTTCGATAAAGAATTTCATTTCCTTGGAGAGTTATAAGCGAGTTTATGGAGAATGATGGACACCAAGGTGAAGAGGAGTACGACATTCCATCTGCAGACCAACGAGATGCATTTACTCCGAGGCTATTGTGGCAATAATCCCAAGTTGTGGGACAAGCAACTTCCTTATGTACAACATGCATACAACAAGGATATGCATTCAACCACTCAGAGCTCACCATTCGAGACATGCTTTGGATATTTTCCAAACGACACCTTAGACATGGTATTTGGGAGAGATGAAGATTTGAGTGAGAAAAATGACAGGGACAAGGCACGGAAGTTCATTCAACGGATTTAGATCATTCACTAGGTAGTGTAGGAGCAATTGGAGAAATGTCAAGCTCAATATAAGGCTCAACATGACAAGCATTGGGTTGATCACCAATTTCAGGTTGGAGATAGGGTGTGGCTCCACATCAACAAAGACATAATGAAAGGGGAAGGAAAGAAATCAAAACTAATCTGATATGGTCCGTTCACCATATTGAGAAGATTGGTGACAATGCTTTTCATCTTGCTTTGCCAACATACATGCGGATGTTATCAGTGGTGAACATTGAAAACTTGAAGCTTTATGAGCCTCCTTTGATTATGGACATCAGAGAGGTTTGACATGTTCCTACATTGGACGATTTTTCACCTGAATACTTGGACAAGCTCTCAGAAGATATCATTCTTGATAAGTGGACTAGGACTTCATGATGGCGACATGTAGAGTACCTTCATGTTGGTTTCAAAGGAATGCATCCAAGTAAGGCTTGTTGGATTGAAAAGGAGAAAGTGAGGGAGCAATTCCCTCACTTGCCAATTGACTGATAAGGTTTTTGGCACCCCAAAGGTTCATTAGTGGGGAGAAATGTTCCAGGGGGATCCTAAAAGGCAAAATTTTCAAATTCCTTGAAACAAGACTAGTCTCAAATCAAAGAGCTCTTCGTTCTGAATCCAACAACGCGAATGACACCTCAATTTGACATCATATGAAGAAGTTATGGCTTGCTAAATTTTTTTGGAAACAACTATAATTTTTGCAGGCATGACCCACAAGTGACACTTGGCATGCTGACATCAGCAATACAGGCGTTAACGTCAGCAGTATCGATAATGACATCAACAGGGTGACATGGTTGTACGGATGGAGGAAAGACAACCAAGTGGTGACACGTAGCAGGTGACATCAACATGATGTCATCAACCTAGTTAGTCATACGGACCAATCAAAGCATGCCACGTGATGCCCAGTCAGTATTGCCGATTTTTCTTAAGGAGGTGACATTTTGGACCTTTTCAGTGGTCAGCGACGATGAAGTTGTCCCCTGGTTAATTTGCATAGTAACCCCAAAAAACTCAGTGGGAGAAAAGCACCAGTACGACTTAAATTGAATTAAAATTAAAAAAAGTGGGCATTGACCACCGAGCAGTCAAACCTCGCCGCCAGGATCGGTGCGGTGGTTAACACATGCAATATTCTATATAATGGTTTTGGTGGTAGTGACGACCAAGTTATGACCGTTATGTTTTTATATTACAATAAAACCACAAATGGTGGGTTGCAGGGCTTTGAACACTAACCTCCATGCACCACTTATGAGTCACGTTAACTGCCAGCCGTTGGGCCAAATGGGTCAGCATTGTAAACTTCGCAGGCTATAAATATAAAAAGCCGAGTTATTTCATTGGTCGAGAGAGGGTGCACAGACTCGAAGACTGAATGGAATCCACACTGCACAGAACCCTATGCGTGTGAATATCAAGGTTATAATATTCCTTGCATATTCCTGTATGGGAATATTATAGGGAATCTAAAAGATTCCCTATAGCTCTAGAGGTCACTAGCACAAAACAAGGTTGACTTTGTAGTATTCACGATTTTTCACGAGAAATTCAACCGTGTGATCTGTTTCTTCAGTAGAGGTCTACATTTTCAGGCCATCCTCGGAAGTGGAGGTATAAGGTGTCAATTTGAAATTGCATGTAATTTGATTTCACTGCCAATTAATTAAAGGGGCCTCCCCACATTGAGCAGGGCACAGAGACGTAGCCCACACTGGGTGAACTTTGTTATCAACTTGTTTGTTTGCTTTTATTCTCATGGTTGCTTTTGATTTCCACTTCTTTTATGTCTATGTTTCACTTGGTTACATGCTCTTTTAAATGCAATTATGTATGCATCCTTGAAGTAAAATATTTAGATCAACACCATGGCTATCCAGAAATGGAAAGGAAAGGCTGAAGAACATTGTCACACCTGGAAAAAACCATGCCAATTACAACACGAGAACCAAGAACACACATGGATGTACCATGCATCCATATCTAGCAAGGAAATCACACATGCAAATTAATACCTTCAAATAATCTTGGTATGGCTACTTGATTGTGCTCTTCCTTGCTTGATATTTGCTTCCCTTTGGCTTCTTTTTCCTTCCTTTACTTTCATTGATCCAATGCTAGTGATCCAGGTGGATATTGTTGGCCAGCCGCCAAGTCCACTTGGACGCCCACCATTGTTTCTTTCAGCTTTTCAGTTTCTTAATTGTAGCACAAGTTACTATTTTTAGTATTTTTTCGGGTCCTGAACTTCCAGAGCCGTTTTGAGGCCCTAAATGACATTTTTTTTGGGAAAATTGGGAGCAACACGGGTCCATGGTCCAATGTTGCTCTTCCAAAGTTGTAGTTCTTAGATAGATCTTTCTAACAAGATATTGTGTGCGTCAAACAGAGATGTATGCCAAAGTTACGACCTCGAGAAGTTGATGTACCAATTTACCCAAACGAGGCCCAGAGTTTGGCGTTTCATCTTCTAGGGTTAGGTTTTTGGATGTTTAGGGTTTTCCATTATTTCTCAACAATAGATAGGCCTTCGAGCCTCATTGTAACACAGTTCAGAGGCATGTAGCTGCCACATCTTTTCTCAGAGATAAGCTACCACCGCCCTAGCTAGTTTATTTCCATTTCTGTTTGTAAGAATATTTCAGTATTTTACAGTAATGAAATGAAGTATTATTTTTTTGCATCTCTATATGTATGGTTGTATTTGTAATTTTTGGCATTCTTGTTTAAATTCGGATAAATGGTATCAGAGCGATCTACTCTTTCTCTGTCTTTATTGCACGTCCTCAACCAGGTCAGAATATAAGGAGTTAGGGCTTGAACTAGTCAAACCTTTGCAAGACTAGCCTCACAAATCCCCACGACTTCCCGTGGCAGATGAAAATAAAGACGAGGGGCCAGGAGATCCTATCCAAATCTGCTCGAAGGGGCCGTCGAGCGACAAAGGAATGCAATGATGGACAAATTTTCCCAGATCCTTTAGCGACTACCTAGGGGCAACACATCTACTTCAAGCAACTACTCTGGAAGCGCCACACCCTTTAAGGTACAAGTTAACATTGAAATTCCCATATTTGAGGGCTAGATAGATGCAGAGCCTGTAGATAAATGGCTAAATGTGCTAGAAGGGTATTTTTCTGTTCATGATTTTTCTAGCCGGGAAAAGATTACTTTCGCTCTTCTCAAAGTTGCCCCCCACGTCAAGGACTAGTGGGAACCTACTGCGAGCAGAAGGATGAAAGTACAACCTCACTATTTTCAGTCGTACCCACTTGGAATTCATTTCAGACTACCATCAAGGAGAAGTACTACCCTGTCGAAAGCTATGAGGATCAATACATAAAGTTGACCATGCTTTAGCAGGGAAAGGACCAAGACGTGCTGGAGTTCACCAATATTTTCCATACCCTTCGCACAAAGTTGGGTATCAAGGATTCAGAGTAGCATTTGGTACTCAAATATCATGGCTGCTTGCATAGGTACATCCAGGAAGAAATAGAATCCCTGAACATCTCCTCGCTTGGCACGGCATATCGATAGGCTGTCAAGGTCGAGAAAAAGTTTAAACAGAAGAAGCGAGACTTTGGATTTGCGAATCTAAAGTAAGGGAAAGCTGCCCCTAAACCGCAGAACAAAGGACAAAGCCAAGGCAGGGCAGCCCAAGATAACCCGCCAAAGCTACAAGCAAAGAACAACATCGCAAAGCCGAAAAAGGACACGGGAAAGTGGTGTGAGTTCCATAAGAGCTCCACTCGTAACACAGGTGAGTGTCGGGCCAAGCAGTGACTAGTGGCCGAGCTAAAAGTTTTAGAATTAGATGCATGTTCTGACTCTAAGTTAGAACCCGACAAGGGGAATTATAGGAAAGTAGATTATCGATGCGGAGCCTAACGCCACCGTTTCCACTACAAAGATCCAGAGGAGGAGGAGCGTCTCTTCCACTCCTAGATGTTGGTAAAGGGCTCCTCGCTATAGTTCATTGTCGATAGTGAGAGCCAAAAGAACCTCATTTCAGCAGAGGTCGTGAAGCAGATGGGCTTACCGATCATAGCACATCTGCAACCATACACCATTGGGTGGCTTCACTAAGGACAAGATCTTCACGTGAGCCAGCAGTGTCGCCTTCCATACAACATCAAGCCCTTCACAAATGAGATATTCTGTGACATTGCTCCCCTTGATGTTTGTGATGTATTAGGACAACCATACTTGTGGAAGTGACATGCTATGTATGAATCAAGGCCCCATGTTGTTATTTTTTCTTTGGGATATAAGTTGCGTAGGATACCAGAGGTAGCACTGCTTACCACCATCTCTTTGGTTACTGCAAAACAATGTAGCAAGCTCATTTCCCAAACCGGGAAATTTGTTTTCCTGATGATACGCCCTCAAGGAAAGAATAAGACAGATGCCACGACCTCCAGACAAGGCCCCTCTGCACGACAACTACAAATGGGCAAGGTTGTGGAGGAGTATGAGGTCATCTTCACCTCCCCCGCAGGGGTTCCTCTGCATTGTCAGGTCAAGCACTCCATCGATCTGACCCAGGTGCGCTGCTGCCCAATGGACCAATATATCAATGCTCCATTCTAGAGAATGATGAAATCAAGAGGCAGATTCAAGAGTTGTTGCAGAAAGGTCACGTCCGTCCGAGTTCATCACCCTGTGGGAGCTCGATCGTGTTGGTATAGAAGAAGGATGGGACTTGGAGACTATGTATTGACTATCAGGCATTGAACAAGATCACTGTCCGTAATAGGTACCCGATCCCATGGATTGATGACCTCCTAGACCAACTGAAGGGGGCAAAATATTTTAGCAAGATCTATTTGAAGTCAGGAACCAGGTACCAATCGAACGCTCCGATGTGTTAAAGACTGCCTTCAAAGCCAAGGAGGGCCTTTTCGAATGGTTAGTTATGCCTTTCGGATTGACCAATGCTCCTGCAACCTTCATGAGGCTAATGGATGACATCTTATGGCCATTCACCAACTCATTTGTAGTGGTATACTTGGATGACATCCTAATCTTTAGCCAGAGTTGGGAAGAACACCTCCACCACATCCGACAGGTTCTCCAAGCACTTTGGCAACACAAGTTATGTACCAATTTGGAGAAATTCACTTTTGGCATGACCTAGGTTCAGTATCTGGGATACATTATTGATGAACGGGGGGTGCATGTGGATCTAGCCAAGATCCAAGTCATTCGAGATTAGCCATCTCCAACCACTCTGACAGAGCTCCGTAGCTTTCTAGGTCTTGCTAACTTCTATCGTGGGTTCATGTTAGGATTTTCTCATATCATTTGGCCGTTGAGTCAAGTCACCAAGGGAGGAGTGAAAGAAAAATTCTTTTGGTATGAATCTCAACAGAAGGCATTCACAAAGCTGAAAGATAGCCTCTGCTCGCCACCAATGTTTGCATTACCAAACTTGGAACAACCATTTGAGGTCGAGACAGATGCCTCTGAATATGCTATTGGGGTAGTTCTTACTCAACACGGGCATCCAATAGCATATCACAGTGAGACACTTTTAGACATAGTCCAGAAGTATCCCACTTGTGACAAAGAGATGTATTCCATTGTGCATGGCTGCTGACAATGGAAGCATTACATTTTGGGGAAGGAAACGATCATCCACACAGACCACTGACCCCTGCAGTTCATACATACCTAAGGGAAATTGTAGAATGATCGCCATTAGAAGTGGTTCACATACCTACAACAGTTCCATTTGAATATCAAGTATAAGAAGGGCAACACCAATAATGTTGCAGATTACCTCAGTCGACCATCGATCATGGTGTTGACCACCGTGCTCAACTCTTGTGGGCACGAGACTTCTGATTGACCACTTCTCTACAAAAGTGGCTGAGAATTCGGCCACGCATACCAGACACTCTTGGAGGGTCAGCATGTTCCAGATTTTCACATTGAGGATGCCTTGTTATGCCAACTGGGTCACCTTTGTGTTCCTTCAAGCTAGCATGCCAAGATGATTTGGGAAGCACATTACAGTCAGGCTGTTAGGCATTTTGGGGTTGAGAAAACAATGGAAGTACTACAGAAGTATTTCTATTGGCCAAATCTTTGACAGGATGTCAGGAAGTACATCAGATCATGCACTTCCTGCGCCATTTCCAAACCGACCATCAAGAAGCAAGGCCTCTATACCCTACTTCCTATCCCTAGTCAAACTTGGGAATCCATCTCCATGGATTACATGTCGGGCCTTCCTTCTACTAAGCATGGAAACAACTATGTTTTTGTGGTCGTCGACAGGTTTATGAAGATGGCCATTATGGCGGCTTGCAAGAAGAATATCACAACAGAAGCCACTGCTAAACTCTTCTTTGAACGAGTGTGGGTACACTTTGGGATCCCAAAGTCTATCATCTTAGATCGGGAAAACAGGTTCCTCAATACATTTTGGTCCAGTCTCTGGTCGATGCTAGACACCAAACTCATTAAGTCCACAACCTTCCATCCTCAAACTGATGGCCAGACAGAGGTTGTCCACAGGATGATCGTACACATTTTGTGCATGTACAACTCAAATAATCCACGCACATGGGATGAGAGCCTCCCCTATGTTCAGCACAGCTACAACTGGGCTCTCCATATCTCGATTGGCCACAACCATTTTCAAGTGGGCTTGGGATTCTAGTCACTATGTCCCATTGATGTGGCCATGCCATTTGCAACTACTCACGCAGATTCGACTCATGTCTAGTCCAAAATAGATAAGGAAAACAACTTCATTGAGCACATCCAACATATTTGCCGGTAGGTCCACGACATTCTGGAGAAATCAAATGCCAAGTACAAGCAATGACATGATCAACATTGGGTGCCACGAAATTTTTAGGTGGGCGACAAAGTCTGGCTGCATTTGCAAAAGGAACGCCTTACCGGAGCCTATCAGAAACTCATACCACTCCAATATGGTCCTTACACCATTACCAAGGCCATGGGAGATGATGCATTTGAGCTGAGAATTACCCCATTCCTTGGCCTGCACCCAATGTTCAATGTGGACCGCCTTCGGCCATACTTTCCACCATTACTAGACAAATTCGACATTGCAGAACAACTCATACCCACAGAGTTAAATCCAGATTGCATGGAACAAGCTACAACCAATCGGATCATGGACACACAGATCAAGCACACTCGCCAGTATAATATCCAACTGTATCAAGTTGTCAAAGCAGGACAACTCCACCAGGGCAAGTGGCTCACCAGGGACCAAGTTCAGCAGGAGTTTCCTCATCTCATGGAGGAACTCAACGCACTGGGGACCATTGCTTCCTGAGGGGGGAGGAATGATCCAAGTGGATATTGGTGGCCACTTGCCAATTCCACTTGGATCCCCACCATTGTTTCTTCTAGCTTTTCAGTTTCTTTAATTGTAGCACAATTTACTATTTTTAGCAGTTTTCGGGTCCTGAACTTTCGGAGCCGTTTTGAGGCCCTAAACAACGTTTTTTCGGGAAAACATGGAGCAACATGGGTCCTTGCTCTTCCAAAGTTGTAGTTCTCATATATATATTTCTAACGAGATATTGTGCGCGTCAAATGGAGATCATATGCCAAAGTTACGACCCTGGGAAGTTGATGTACCAATTTACCCAAATGGGGCCCATAGTTTTGCGTTTCATCTTCTAAGGTTAGGTTTTTGGATATTTAGGGTTTTCCATTGTTTCTCAACAATAAGTAGGCCTTCGAGCCTCATTGTAACACAATTCAAACACACGTAGCCGCCACATCTCTTCTCAGAGATAAGCTACCATCACCCTAGCTAGTTTATTTCCATTTCTATTTGTAAGCATATTTTAGTATTTTACAGTAATGAAATGAAGTATTGTTTCTGTTGCATCTCTATATGTAAGGTTATATTTGTAATTTGTTGTGTTCCTTTTTAAATCCAGATCAACTAGAGTTCTCCAAGAATGCTCTAAGTGTCCAAGAGTTAGAGAGAGAGATCTCCAAAGCTGAAATGAAAAAAGTTTATGTACTCATCGTAAGAAGAATTTTTATTAATGAGGCCTCAATTTTCTTTATTTTCCTTCATTTTCCTCCTCACATGCAACTTGTGACCTTTCACCTTCATTTTCTCCTAATTTCCATTATTTTCATAAATAAAATGCCAATTAATGCCACTTTTCCTTTCCAAAGCCTTTGCCAATTTCCTTAGCCATAATAAACCAAATTAACACCCATGAAGATGTTTGCCCAACATTCAACTTGGAATACATGTCCCATGGCCTTGGTTATTATTTTTGCCTTTATTAACTTTATTACATGGAATTTTGACCAGGGCTGTTACAACATTGTGCCGTTAGTTGATGGGAAGTTTAAACCATCTCATTACAACCAAGCTAGATATGGCATATTCAGATAGCATTCTAAGTTAGTAGGGCCAAACCTCTTGAAAGCCATTGGGGAGTAGCTAAGAGAATACTTCGGTATATAAAAGGAACGATTAGTTTTGGTATTGAATATACGGATGGTTTGATGTTGAATTGACAAGCTAATCTAATTGAGATTGGGGCAAAAATCCCGATGATAGAAAATCAGATTCAGGTTATGGGTTCTGTTAGTGTCGGTCTTGACCCCTCCATCGGTGATCAAAAGCTCTTTGCATGTGCATAGGTAGGTGTCTCATCAGTATCAGTTTTGCATCCCGTTAGGCATGCCATAAAACTGATGGAGGAGCTGGTCCTTGTTCCCTTCTTGGCTTTGCTGGATTAGATCATATCATTTAAATGAGCTTGTGTTACACTTGTTTTATTTTTGTCTTGAAATCCCAAGTCTTAGGTCTAGGGTTTGGGTCAAAAATCACTGCAAGGTCATGAGTCAAAGGTCTAATAGTCCCCAGCAAGCCGGAAGGAGGTATGTAAATATGTTCCATTGATATTTTTTCATCAGGTACAGCTCATTTATACCTTGGATTTAAAAACCCTGTTTTTAAACCCAAGGTCATGTGAAATTTGCAAAAAATAAGGAAATTCTTCAAAATTCTTCAAAATGCCGGCAATAACCCTGGTCTCCTCGCCAGAGTCCATCAGATGGTCAACCTGCAAAAAGAACGGAGTTAAAGCACTTAAAAGATCAAATTCAGGACAAAGGGAACTCAAAACAGTGTTAAAGTGAATGTCAAAACAAAAACATTAGAAAGTGGGTTTGGTAAGTTAATTTTTTCAAGTTTGGGCCTATAAAGAGTAAATTTCCCTCTAAACATGCCTCATTATGCATTTGAGAGCTTGCAAAAATGAGTGAGAGGTCAAAGGAGGCGATTTGCAGCAAGTTGAAGTCATTTTCAGGGGCGCGACCACTCAGGCTCAGTGCGCGACTAGTTGGGCGGGGCTCGACCACTCAGTGACCCCTCTGCAGTGTATTTTTCTCAAGGGCGCGACCACTCAAACTGTTTTCTACAGAATCACTCCAAATCGACCAAATCGCCCTCTTGCTTGCTTAATTGATCGAGGTAGGCACTCAATTCATGAATGATGATTTGGATGGTGAAAATAATGATGTGTGTCATGGTTTTATCATTTAAAGTTGCAAGTGAATGGATTAATATGG
>APFE031199872.1:8827-52809 GCA_000404065.3 Pinus taeda
TGTACTAGCTTAGATACTAGTACGTAGGTGCTGACCTACAATCTTCTCTCCTCCAGGTACCTCATTTCATCAATTTTCATACTGGATACACTGAAGCACAACACAAAATTTGAAGGCCACGTTTCATCAAATTTTCATACTGGACCCATCAATATCATTGAAGCACACAATCAATCAACACTAGCATTATCAATCTCTGAATCACCCAATACTGAATCACTGAACCTTGTCAACAAAAGGAAGTCACCAGAACACAGAGCAGAACCCTGAACTCTGCAACACTATTCAGAATCAACTGTATCATCACAATCATGCATTAAAGTGCATACGCTACTTGGACAAACCAAACCTGCGTACGTACGCGCTTTTATCAAAGCCAACCCGCGTATAGATCTATAAATATTCAATCATGATTTGCAGCGATTTCAAACTTAAGTTATACCCAGTTCAGATCATTACATGTGTCAGTATACAGATCTATAATAAGCATAATCAATCATATAGAGATAGTTCATTTCAAACCATTTGATCCCGATCTATCCTTAGATCTTGTTCTCCATCAACTTGTGAGATCCCTCCTTAGCTTAGATCAAGCAACCCATAACCTGCATACTGGATCTCATCCTTCATCAGATATTCAAGACTTTTTCCATACCATTGCCTAATGATCTTCTTCTCCTTTTATAGTCTTAGGCCTTGCTCAATAACATGGTCCAAAACCATAACAAAACAATACCATCAACTCAATACTAGGGATCAACATGTCTGTCGAGATGCCATGGTCCAAAAACAATAGGTTCAAATTCCAAGGACTAACCGCCACGGACCATAGGTAAGTTTTCCAACATATACGCACTTTTCCTTGCATGAATGTGCGTGCATACGCATACACGACTTTGTAACGACTAACTTGCGTGTATACGTGGATCTGTCACGATGAACCTGCATATATGTATTTTCTCTTCATTCTTGTAGTCTTGTTCATCAATTCCTTGTTGCTGACCTTCTGCACTTTGATTTGTCATCTGTGTGATTTGCCATCAAGTACAACACATGCATCATAATGCCAACAAATGGTTGGCCATGGTTGACCATGGTTTTCCATGGTTGAGACAATCTTTACCACAATGCAATGTTAGACCATGTTTGACCATGGATGACCATGGTTGTCACAATGTGACATTGAACTAAGAGACAATCATTGTCACAATGTGACCATGGTTATTGGTAATGGTTTGACCATGATTGATTGTAATGTCGAGACAATCTTTGTCACAATGCGACATTGGACCATGGTTTATCATGGTTGATTTTCATATTGAGACATTCTTTATCACAATGTGACATTGGACCATGGTTGACCCTGGTTGATCATGATTGATTTTTATATTGAGAAAAGTCTATTATATACCCAATGTATATAAACCCTAAGATAAATATTATAAACCTCAAAATAAACATGGTTGACCACAGATGATCTTCATATTGACACAATCTTTGTTAGAATGTAGTGTTAGACTATAATTGACCATGATTGATTTTCATATTGAGACAACCTTTGGCACAATGCAATGTTGGACTATGGTTGGTCATGTTTGACCATGGTTGATTTTCATATTGAGACAATCGTTGTCACAATATGAAGTTGGACCATGGTTGACCATGGATGACCATGGTTGTCACAATGCGACGTTGGACCAAGAGACAATATTCATTATAATGTGACCATAAACCCTATAATAAACATGGTTGACCATGATTGATTTTCATATTCAGACAATCTTTCTCACAATGCGGCGTTGGACCATGGTTGTCACAATGTGACGTTGCACCAAGGGATTGATAAACCTAAGGGATATGAACACTTCGATTGATAAACCCAAGGGATTGATAGTATAGACCTATGGGATTAATTCTAAAGTCACAAGGTATTATAAACCCAAGGGAATAATATTAAACCCAAGGGATTAATATTATAAACCCAAGGTATATAAACCGTAAGATAAATATTATAAACCTAAGGGATTATAAACCCAAGGGAATAATATTAAACCCAAGGGATAAATATTATAAACCTTAAGATAAATATTATGAAGGTATCATACCATGGTTGAATTTCATATTTAGACATTCTTTATCAGAATGCGACCATTAGTGGATTTTTGAGGACTAAAATGGGCCTTCTAAGGAAATTATAAAATAATAGTGGAAATAATAAAATAAAATTAGATTACATCATCAAATTTTAGAGGGTTAAAAGACAACTATTTTTTCAACTCGTATTGTCAACTTATCTCTGTATGGATTTACTCAAATTTCAAGCGGAAACACTCGTTGGATCTCATTTTTCATGTAGTAAGGCCCATCGAAAGTATGCAACATGGGTACTCCTTGGATGAGGAATTAAATTTTTGCATTCAATGAGTACTCCCACTCGAAATATGAGTAAAAACTTAGGGAGATAAGTTGAAAATACGAATTGAAAAAGTTATTTTATTATTTTATTATTTTTTAACCTTTGTACTTTTTTATTCCAAAAATGGTGAATCATCCCCCATGGTTGACATCATCATCTTGAATCCTATTGTTTCTTATAAGGTTTATTTTGGTTGTATATTTTTCTTAGGATGCCCATTTTAGACCTCAAAAATCTCCTAATGATTGGACCATGGTTGAGCATTATTGATTTTCATATTGAGAAAAACCTATTATAAACCCAAGGTATATAAACCCTAAGATAAATATTATAAACCCTAAAATAAGCATGGTTGACCATGGTCAACCACAAATTATTTTCATATTGACATAATCTTTTTCACAATGTGACATTAGACAATGGTTAACTGTGGTTGATTTTCATATTGAGACAATCTTTGTCACAATCCGGCATTAGACCATGGTTGTCACAATGTGACATTGGACCAAGAGAAAATATTTGTCATGATGTGACCATGGTTGACCATGATTGATTGTAATGTTGAGACAATCTTTGTCACAATGCGACGTTGGACCATGGTTGATCATGGTTGATTTTCATATTGAGACAGTCTTTGTCATAATGCGACATTGTACCGTGGTTAGCCATGATTGATTTTTATATTGAGAAAAGTCTATTATAAACCCAAGGCATATAAATCTTAAGATAAATATTATAAACCAAAAAATAAACATGGTTTACCATGAATGATTTTCATAGTGACACAATCTTTGTCACAATGTGACATTAGACTATGGTTAACCATGATTGATTTTGATAATCAGACAACCTTTAGCACAATGTGACATTGGACAATGGTTGACCATGATTGGACTATGTTTGAACATGGTTTGACTATGGTTGACCATGATCGATTTTCATATTGAGACCATCTTTATCACAATGTGACATTGGACTATGCCTGACCATGGTTGACCTTGATTGATTTTCATATTGAGAAAATCCAATTATAAAACCAAGGTATATAAACCCTGAAATAAATATTATAAACCCAAAAATAAACATGGTTGACCACAAATAATTTTCATAGTGAAACAATCTTTGTCACAATGCAACGTTGGACTATGATTGACCATGATTTATTTTCATATTGAGACAACCTTTGGCACAATGCGACGTTGGAAAATGGTTGGTCATTGTTGACCATGGTTGATTTTCATATTGAGACAATCTTTGTCACAATGTGACCACAAACCCCATAATAGACATGGTTAACCATGGTTGATTTACATATTGAGACAATATTTCTTAGAATGCGACGTTGGACCATGGTTGTCACAACGTGACATTGCACCAAGGGATTGATAAAATCAAGGGATATGAACATTTCGATTCATAAACCCAAGGGATTGATAGTATAAACCATAAACCCAAAGGATTGATAGTATAAACCAAAGGGATTAATTCTAAAACCCAAAGGTATTATAAACCCAAGGGAATAATATTAAACCCAAGGTATTAATATTATAAGCCCAAGTTATATAAACCCTAAGATAAATATTATAAACCCAAGGGAATAATAAATCCAAGGAATTAATATTAAAAACCCAAGGGATTATAAAACCAGGGGAATACTGTTTTTTTTTTTTTTTGTATAAAGTCTATTCTATTAAAAGATAAAAGGAAAAAATATTTACAA
Organism: Pinus taeda; assembly: GCA_000404065.3. Taxonomy (NCBI): domain Eukaryota; kingdom Viridiplantae; phylum Streptophyta; class Pinopsida; order Pinales; family Pinaceae; genus Pinus; species Pinus taeda. The sequence goes on from APFE031199872.1 coordinate 12,964, forward strand.
AGAGGTTTGAACCTCTGAGGGGACTATAGCTTGCCCTCTACCAAAAAGACTGTTGCAGGTAGCACACTGCCTTTCTTTTACAAAAATGGGAATCATAGAAGTGAGAAATATGGTAAGCTTGAGAGACCCAAAACTAAACTGAGGTATGTGAGATCGAAGCTTCAGAGGAAGCTGATCATTTACAAAAATGTTGTCCTTTACAATCGCCATTACAAAAAGAGTGGAAACCAAAATTATGTCCTGGAGACTGTAGTAATGCATGCTGATATGAAAGGAAGCCATGCACAATGGGAACTTCACACAAATACCAAAAATCAGGAGATAACTTGTTGTCATGACGCTGGAGCCAGGAGTGATTAAACCTACGGAGGAGAGCCTGTCACGTTCTCGTTTTCCTGGGTGGGGGAGCTAACCCAGGTTACCATCACATTGTCTTCAGCTTCCATCATAATCACACCTGGAGGAAGAACAAGATTCAGAACACTTCCAGAGAGGCGCGCAGGCTCACAAGCAGTAGTTTGCTCTTGAGGTGAAGCTGACTAGGGGTGAATGTCTTCCTGATGGCCCTCCTCGTGCAGCACGACAGAGTCATTGAGGACGACTCCAGCCAATTCACCCTAAAAACCACTTGAATTTTGAGATTGAGATGGTGCCCTAGAGGTTTCATCCGAGCTTGTAAGCTCATCTTCCTCCTCCGAGAAGATAACAGTTATAGTGGCAGAGATGAGAGGCTTATTGAGTCTACTTCTGAACTTGAACCGGGTCGTTTGAAAGGCGCTATTCAGGGTGGGTATAGAATGGTCAGAGGGTGGAGAGGATGGAGAGGCAAAGGCTAACGGAGTTATGCGTTGAGGGGTAGAGCCACCACAACCCCGAGAACCTCCACGAGAGCCTAAATTACTAACACGCCTGGGGATGCCGCGACGTCGGGCCATTACAGAATGAATCAGCAGCTTGAATGAGCAGGGAGACTGAAGGTGGGAGTAAAGCGGCCAGACACAGGCTAATTGAACCCAATTCAAGGACCAGACCTCTGTACAGTAGACCCCAATGCAAAGCTCGCAATAGCTAGAATAGACCAAAAGAAAAAACCAGGCACGGACAGAATAAACCCAATGCACAAACCAGACACTTACAGAAAAGACCAAATCGATACACCCTACACAGACGGGCAAGATGAATTCAGTATACCGGACGCAGGCGGAGAAGACCAACTCAGTACACTGGACACCGGCGGAGAAAATCAGAACCATATACCAGAAGCAGGCAAAATGAGACTGGCTATGAAGCTAGGGGGGCTTCCAACTTCCCTGAGCTGCGCAGGGGCGCTTAGAGCATAACCAACAGAGGAGAACCAAAATGCTAATACCTGAAGAACTCAGAGCAAAAGAACCGTGATTAAGGCGCGCCATAGTAAAATCCCTTACCTGTAGACCTCGAGCCCAATGATCCATAAATGCCTGTAGATCACATACCACGAACTGCCCTAGCCAGCTCAGTAGAATGACAGCTTCCCAAGTCGCAAGCAATGCCATTAACACGTTATTAATGCACCCGCATCCAGGTGTGAATCTTCCTCCGACTGCATATCATTTGTTACGATGGTATGGAAGTTAGAGAGTTGGTTCTCAGAAGCTATGCTAGATAGAGAGGCTTCAAAGAATTCCATTCCAATGTCCACTCCTAAATTAGCAAGAAAGTCTATCAGCTTGTTCCCTTCCCTCCTGATGTGTTTGAAGGAAATAGCTTGGTGATGAGAAAGCCATTGATTGAGAATCTCGAGTCATGGAGCCATTCTCCAGCTGCTGCTGATCTTGTGAACGGGTGATCCCTGCATAAGTTTTGAGGCCATAGTGATGATAATTTGGGAGTCCCCTTCCACAATAAGAGGAAAGAAACCTCGTTCTTGCGCCAGATTAAGCCCTCTCCATAATCCTTCCAGTTCCGCTACATTGTTGGTATTCCATCCAATTGAGCCAAAAAAAGTTTGAAGGGGAGTACCCTGGTAATTTCTGATGGCTCCACCAAATCCTGTTTTCCCAGGATTACCCCTCGAAGCTCTGTCAAAGTTAAATTGAAACCCATTGATTGGCGGTGGAGTCCATCTTGCTGGAGGATCCTGATGCTTTGAGGAGTTATAATTGGAAGAGAGCGGATGCATTAATTGAATCTGCCAGCTGTCCCATATAGTTTGTTCCTGCGGGATTGATGGGAAATCCTCTTGGGACCAAGCTTTGATAGACAAAAGTTCATTTAATATTTTGGTGCAATCTAGTCCATATATGCTCAATCGTCTGTGATTGATCTTTAAAGATCCTTTTGTTTCTCTCCTTCCATATATTCCACATTAGTAGTCTTGGTATGAGTTGCCATAGTGTGTTTAAAAGTTTGCTTTGATATGGCTCTTGGCTCCAGGTGCGAAGGGTGCCTTTAATGTCCCTATACACTCTGCCTTCCTTTTGACAGTGGAATGTGACCTTTTCCCACAATTTCCTTCCTCGCTGACAGGTTTGCATAAGATGTAATGGTGATTCCTCTTCATGTTTGCAGTTGGGACATATGGATGGCCCAGAGAAGTTCCTTTTCCTAAGGTTGTCCCATGTGAGAATCCTATTGTGAGACAGAAGCCACGGAAAAGTAGAAACCTTCAGCCATATAGAAGAATTCCATATCTTATCCCATAAATTATCTTTGATTACCCTGTCGTTGATGATGATTTTGTAAGCTTCTCTGGTGGTGAAAGTGCCCTTTTCCTCGTATCCCCACCTAAGAGTGTCCATACCTGCTGAAGATAGGATTTTTCTTTTTTGAAAATCTGAGGAAAGATAAAATTGAGTTTGCTCCGAGCTATGAGGTATTATATGGCTAGCTTCTTTCCACTTTCTATGTTCTTGAGCAGTGTGTGAGTCCCAAAATTGACTCACCTTATCATACTGATTTATATCTTGATCTGGGAGGTCCGGGATAATGTCTCTGAGGTTTGGAAGCTGCTGCCATGATTGATTTTCATATTGAGACAATCTTTGTCACAATGCGATGTTAAACAATAGTTGACCATCTAATATTTAGTTTTTTTTTTTTTTTATGTTTTTTAAAATACTCCCATATAATATGAATAAAGAAACTATTTTTAAAGTTAATGTACTTTTAAATCAGATAATAGTATGAATATATCATATATATAAAATTATTTTATTTTATTATATTGCTTTATTATTTTAAAATTTACATTATATTTCAAAATATATTATCATTTTAAAATTTTTATTACTATAATATTTATTATTGTGACCATGCTTTTTTAATTGAAATATATAATTTTCATGCTGATTAAATAACTCAAGATATTTCATATTCCAAGTTGAGAGATGAGGATATTCTTATAGCGTATTCGGCCATATCGGAAGCATGCAAATAAAGACATGAAGGAAACTAAAGAACATGAAATTATGACAAATGTTATCAACTTGAAAATTGGTTTGGTCCATCGTCATGTATGCTAGACACAGCATGTTGAATTCGACGGACACAAGACACAGGAAGACATATCTCTCTAAGGAAAATTGATAGATGTGTGACATGGTGGAAAATTGATAGATGTGTGACATGGTGGAAAATCGATAACGTGTGATTCCCGAAATGTTATATTTAATAAATGAGGACATTAAAGGATAAGTCACAATTTACGTTGAGATTTGTATGGAGAATAATGCATCTACGTTTCAAATTTAATACGGTGAGGAATTATATATTTTTTTAATCACATACTATTACATTTAAAAGTGGTGAAAGTTTCTTAGAGTAGTTGGAAAGTTTCTTTAAAGTAATTAACATAACCTGGCTTGTTTTATCCATGTACTTCATCGCTTAAACCTCCCACGCTTGCTTTCGATATTGCCTTCTGCGACCATTACCTCCTTTTTGAAAATAAAACTTGCCATCCTACTTTATACAATTAAATTCCTGACATTCTACAAAGTCTTCAATTTTTAATCGCTTTTCGATTTTGTTATATCGATAATACCTACAACCAATTCATTCTGAAAATTGCAGCTCATTGAGAGTCAATACAAAGAAATGCACATTGGAATCGAGTTTTACCTTTGATTTTCATATTGGATAGGACAAAATGTTATTAACATAAGCATTTTATTCTGTATACTTTTGACTCATTTGGGCCAATGGCATCCTCTCAGCCATTCAAGTAACCATTCTGTACACCCTATTTAAAAAACAAAATGTGTTCGGGGTAAATTGCGTGTTTGGCTTTTCTATTTCTCTAACAAATTGATATGAGAGCTGAGGAAAAATCTATTTTTCCAACCAATTGATATGAGAGCTGAGGAAAAATCTATTTTTCCAACCAATTGATATGAGAGCTAAGAAAAGATTACAAGATCGATGGTGCTGCAGATCGGTAGTGCCTGTGCCTGCAAAGTATAGAGAAAAAAGAAAAAAAACTGCATATCTATATATATATATATTTAAATTAGGTTAAAATTTGTCGAATTATTACTTTGGGCAGTTTATTTCGTGCCGGGGTCGCACAAGTCCTATCACGTACGGGAAAAAGAGGAATTCGCGTGGGTTTTTTAATTGAAAAAAACAGGGGACTCGGAATCAACGCTCCTTTTTTTAAAAGAGACTGAAGCGTGGGTTTGGCTTTTTAACGTGCCTCACTTTACCTGACCATTCTTTTGAAACAAAAAAAATTATAAGAATTTTTGTTATGAAGGTTGGGAGATTATTTGTTGAGTTGGTTTTAAAAAGCTTTTTAAATTAAGTAAGTTTTTGTTTTTCTTTTTGTTTTTTTTTTCTTTTCTTTCTCGGTAAAATTATTCTATTATTTACATTAACAAAGAATAATTATAACATTACTGACAAAAAGAACCAACTGCCTGGAGGTAATGGCAACGTGGAACAGTAGAATTTGCAATTATTGAAGGCGAACCAAACCTTTAGGCTTTCCCACGCAGGGGGGCCAGAGGGGTTAAAAAACCATTCCCGCGCAGGGCAGCGCAAAAACATTTTGACACAGACCAATATCCGACCACATAGAAAAAGTCCCAAAACCTGAACACAGACAAATGCTCTACAGCATTGACACTGTGACTCAACAGCTGTGACACAAATACATAGCATAAAACCACAGAATTGACAAAAGCCTTCATTATCGGGCCGCAAAACCTCAGAAGAAGCTGCAGATTAATCTTCAAGAGCCTCCTCCACTATCTTGCACCACCCGTATTCCTCCAAGTCCTGTGCCTGGACCTCCTCCTTAGCAGTCGGGACAAGTTCCATCTTGACATCCTCATCCTCGCTGAACAACGTTTCCCTCGCATTCGTCAGGCCAGCAATTGGCTTTTCCATTGCCTTCGTGGGATCTGCAGAGGGCGTCTGCATGGCGTTCGTGGAATCTGTAATTGGCACCGTCTCCCTTGGGCGCTGGATTCGCCCTCTTCTTGGGCCTCCTCGACGAAAAGCACCGAAATATGGGCGCTGATCTGGGGACGGTTCAAAGAGCTGTCAAAAGTGAATATTGTTGAGCTAACGGAGGGCAAGGAAGAGGACCCAGGAGAGCTGGCATCCAGAAATTGACTGGGCCGAAGAAGGCTTGCACCTTCAGCGTGAGGGCAATGGCAATGGCAATGATGGGAAGCCTCCTCGTCGACTGGAGGGCGTGAGGACCCACCTCGGGAGGTGCCGCGACGGCTGAGCATTCGCTGTCGAGGCCGGGGCATGACTACAGGCGGGGGAAAAGACCAAACACAGAATAAACCAAACACCGGCGGGGGAATAGACCAACCAGACGGGTGGGGTAATAGACCAACCAGACGGGCGGGGGAATGGACCAAACAACTGAAAAAATGCTAGGAGCGACCACAATTGGGGGAATGACCAGAGGCCGCGAGCCAGAGCTCATCCCCAGCAGCACCAGAGGCAGCAGAAGAAACCCAAACAAAGTATGAATTGGCAATGTGAATCCCACGCTGTAGCCGTTAATATTGCACCCACATTTGCCTCGAGGCGCTCCTGCCATTACTATGGCATTCATGGGAGTCGAGGAGCCGAGCCCTGTTACGCATGCAGAGGTGAATGGAGAATTAATGCTCCTCTTCTACGTTCCTTCATTCCATAAACCGCGTTGCTGAAAATGTCCCTTCCCCCATGCGGACACAACACTTCTGCGCATGATGGGCAGGTGGCCTTCACTAATCGCCCATCCCATCGCCTTGATTGCAGTTTTAAGCACCCGCATCCGAGGGGGCGGCATCGTTTTATACCAGATGATTGCATTCCTGTGCCTGTTCATGATTCGATAAAATGTCTAGAGTCCCTATATGTAGAGTATGCTCATTTTCCACACCCAAATTGGCTATAAGGTCAGCGACCTTGTTGCCTTTTCTCTTTATGTGATTGAAGGTGATGGCTCTATTACTGAGAAGCTATTGTTCCAAGGCTTCCAGTTTTGCTTCGAGCCTCCAACTTGTGGCGATTTTTTTTGCATGAGATCCATTTAGGAGATGCTTGGCCATGTTAATTAGGATCTGGGAATCTTCTTCCACCTCCAAGGAATGGAAGTTGTGTTTCTTTGAAAGAAGGAGACCTTGCCAAAGACCCTCTAACTCAGCCGAGTTATTGGTGTCCCACCCAATGTTGCCATAGTAGATCAGAAGAGGCGAGCCTTCATAATTTCTAAAAATTCTGCCAAAACCTGTCGTTCCAGGATTGCCCTTTGAGGCTCCATCAAAATTAAGCTTGAAGGTGTGCTTTGGAGGGGCAGTCCACGAGACCTTTTTTGTGCTGCTGCTTTTTGGGGGGTCTTTGTTGTGGGATTCCTGAGGGAGTTGCATATTCCAGTTCTCCCAGATGGCTTTCTCATTGTCTAGAGTGGGAAGGTCCTCCGTAGTCCATGAGCGAAGCATCAGAGTCTCTTTGAGATTCATACAGAGTTTGCTCCAGATACTTTCTAACGGTGAACATTGATCTTTGAATATGTGTTTGTTCCGTTCTTTCCATATGCTCCTTAAGAGGAGCCCGAGAATTATTTTCCATAAATGGTTGAGGATTTTACTTTTGTATGGATTTTTTTGCCACTGTCACAGAGAGTTTGTGATATCGTCCGGAAGCCTGCATCTTCTTTGACATCTAAAGCTTGCCTTCTCCCACAACTGATTGGCTAAGGGGCAAGAGTCCAAGAGGTGTTGGAGTGTTTCCTCCTAGGATTTACAATTGGCACAGATAGAGGGGTCGTGATAGTTTCTGCGTCTAAGTTTATCCCAGGTGAGGATTCTCTGATGTCCAACCAGCCAAAGGAAGAAGGAGACTTTAGGCCATGAACCAAACCCCCAGATTTTGCTCCAAATTGGGTCAGGCGGCGTAGATTTTGTGCACATAATTTTGTAGGCCTCAGAAGTGGTAAATGCGCCCTTAGGCTTGTAACCCCATCATAGAATGTCCCTGCCTTCGGAGTATCTAATGCGCCTTTTGCGAAGTTCCCTTTCCATATCCTCAATGAATGGGTGTTCCTCAGTTCTAATGAGCTGGTCTCCTTGTTTCCATTTTCTAAAGCCTTGCTCTGTCTCCTGAGTCTAGTACTGCCAGATCTTTTCCTGTTGCTATTCCTCTCCTATGTAGTTTGGAAGCGGATTTAGAATGGAGCTTAGCTATGGCATTTGGTTCCAGGCATCCATCCAGAATCGTGTTGTTCTTCCATTTCTTACTTCCCAAAAACTGTGCTGCTGAATCAACTGGAAGTGTTGCTTGGCCGCGTTCCATATTAGCGAGCCTTTGATGTTGGGTGTAAATCTGATGAGCTCCTCCTGAGGTCTGTGATTGGCGTATTTGGCGGTCCAGATGGCAGCCCAAGGTTTTCCTGGGGATGAGAGCCATTGCCACCAAATTTTGGCACTGATGATAGCATTGCTGTGATTGGGATCCCTCAGGCCAATGCCCCCTTTTTCCTTGGGCATGCAGACAGTGGTCAATTTTACCAGCGCCCATTTGCGGTTTGTAGCTGAACTCCCCCAAAGGAAGCCACGCTGAAGATCCCGTATTCTTTTTAAAACCCATTTAGGCGCCGCTAGGATTATAAATAAGTAAAGTGGCATTGCCTAAAGTACTACTTTTATGAGCACCACATGACTGGCCATGTTCAGAGTTCTGTGCATCCAAAGGTTGAGGCGGGATTCAAGCTTTTCGATAAGAATGCGCCAAGAGGAGTGCTTGATGGCCGAAGCAATAAGGGGGGCTCCAAGGTACTTGGAAGGGAGAGTGGCAATGGGGGACCCCAGAATCTGAGCTACAGCATACTTAACAACAAGTGGGGTGTGAAAGAAAAAGATCTGCGACTTGGAATTATTGATGCTGGTTCCTGAGGCCTCAGAGAAGTCATTAAGTAGGGTTTTGAATCGGGAGGCTTCCTGGACTGATGGGTAGCCAAAGAGCATGTTGTCATTGAAAAACTGTTGATGAGTTATGGCTGGGGAGTGGTGAATGGAGAGACCTTTAAGCTGATGGGAGAGGAGGGCTTGTTTGATATGACGTCCCAGGCCTTCAGCCATTAATACAAAAAGGAAGGGAGAAAGAGGGTTGCCCTGCCTGATTCCTCATGAGGGATTGAAGGGTCGAGACAGGATTCCGTTCACAAGAATTGAGAAAAAGGAAGAGGAGATAAGACTCATAATCCAACATATCCACATAGGAGAGAATCCAAAGGGATTTAAAATTTTTTGAATGTATGTCCAACTGAGCTTATCAAAGGCCTTAGAAAGATCAAGCTTTAGAATCATACCTGCCTGATTGGAGTGCTTGAGGGAGTGTATAATCTCATGCGAGAAGATGATGTCGTCCAAGATCTGTCTCCCTTCCACATAACCAGATTGTTCAGGTGAGATGAGTAAGGGCAAGAGGGGCTTTAACCTGTTGGCGATAACCTTTGAGATCACTTTGTATATGACATTGCAGAGAGCTATTGGTCGAAATTTGTCTGGGGTGTTGGATTCCTCCTCTTTTGGTATAAGTGCAATGAAAGTTGAGTTGAGAGAAGGTAGCAGCGAATGAAGGGCTCTCGATTCCTCCACCACTTTCCAGACCTCAAGTTTTATCAGCTCCTAGAATGTGTGAAAGAAAGTTGTAGTGAAGTCGTCCAGGCCAGGGGCTTTGCCCTCCTTGAGTTGGGACATGGCTGTATCCACATCCTGTGTCAGGATAGGACGAAGAACAAGCTCGTTATGTTCCTCAGTGATAAGTTTTGGCACATTTTGGGTAATTCTTTCTATTGCAGGTCGCCTATCTGCCTTGGGCTCTTGGTGAACTTGCTTGAAGTGATTAAGGAATTCCTTCTCGATTTCTTCATGCTGTTTGGCCTTTGCCCCACCTTGCTTTTGAATGAAGGGGATATTGTTGTGCATTCGTCGTTGAACAGTGGTTCGGTGAAAGAATTTAGTGTTCCGTTCACCCTCTTTCAGCCATCTAATCCTGGACTTCTGCTTCCATAAAATCTCCTCCTGCTTCCTCCTCTCTTCCAGCTGATTGTGGATACGTTGCTCCTGCTCCAAGGTCCCCTCCATGCGACCCCCTATGATTACTTGTTACTGGAGCTCTACCATTTCCTTATTTAAGTCTTGTTGCACCTTAAAAATGTTTCCAAAGGTCTCATAATTCCAGTGCTTTAAATGGGATTTAGATATTTGAGTTTCTGTTGGAACTTAAACATTTTGGAGCCTTCTGGTGGAATGAAGGTATTCCAAGTGGTTCTGATGAAATCTTTGAATTCAGGGTGGGTGAGCCAGAACTCTTCGAAGCGGGAGGGCCTCTCGGTGGTGTTGCCCGGTCTTTTCCATTGGAGGGAAATTGGCCAATGATCTGAGCCTGAATGGGGGAGAATTGTAGCAGCTATGTCTCCTCCTAAGTGAACCGAGTTGTCTGATATGAGAAATCTGTCAAGTTTAGAAGCGATTTGGTTCTTCCCTGCTCTGCGATTTCTCCAGGTGTACTTACCATTGCAAAATTGCAGATCGATTAGAGAATTGTTTTGGATGAAGTCTTTGAAGTGGGTATTTTCCTGTTCCAACCTGCTTCTTCCTCCAAGCTTTTCCTCCAGCTTGGTGATCATGTTAAAATCCCCTCCGATGATCCAAAGAGGATGCATTCTGTTGTTATTTAGAGCTTCTATTGTATTAAAAAGAGTTGTTTTGTTTCCTGCTTCCTGCGGGAAGTAAACATTGGAGAGATGTCGATGTATATTGGTGCCTAAAATATGGAAGGTGGCCTGAATGAAGTGGTGAGAAGCATGAAAGTCAGAGAGGGTTAGCGCTTGCGTGTTCCATGCAATGGCAAGCCCTCCTGATGCTCCTAAGGCATCCACTGCCACTGATTGACAACCTGGTCATGCTTTAGAAAGGATGCTTCCTAGTGTACTACTGTTACATTTGGTTTCTTGAAGAAAACATAGTTGTGGCTTTTCCATCTTTATCATATTTTTTAATATTCTTAGTTTCCCTGGGCTATTGAGCCCCCTTAAGTTCCATGAAATGAGCTTCATGAGTCACTAATGGTAGAGGGTTTGTAGTACTTTGTCAATTTTGCATACTTGCCTGAGTCCACCAAGATTTTCCCTACTGCTATTGTTCGCTGGAGATCTGTTCTTCTTCCTCTCTTTTTGGAGTCTTTTGGAGGGAGACTGCCATCCCAGTGGCTTCCCGGCTAGATACTAGTTGTTTTTGCTGATAAGCCCTTGAGATGATCACTTCCAGTTTGTTGAGTTGAAGCTCTGGGATATTATCGCAATCCTTCCTTTTGCATGCTAGTTCTAGCTCTAAAATGTCTAGTCCTTCCATATCTATACTTTCTGGTTCTTCATCCATCTGTTGTACCTGACTATTTCCTGTTGTAGATATATCTAAGCTTCGGGGGTGATTTGAAGTTCCATCAACTCCCATATCATTCGCTTTCTCATCAGGCTCCTTTTGGTTATCTTTGGGGGTAGCCTTAACACCCTTGGAGGATTGGGACTCAGGAGGAGGGCCCGAAGGAGGGGGCTAGGATGAGGTGGAGATGGGCGTGGAGCTGGGCTTAGAGATCAGTATTTGCTTGTCGGAGGCTTGAGCTAGTATTTCAAAGCTGTTACTTGTGGCAGCGACAGAGGCGGAATCTTGCTGGGGTTTTTTCCCGGTCGGGGGCTTTTTGTGCGCTCGTTTGCGGCTGGGTGCTTTGGCAAAGCCATCATGAGTTAGAATGTCAGAGGGGTCAGGAGCATTGGTCTTGGCATTTAGTGGACAATCCCTGAATAAATGCCCATGAGCATGACATTTTCGGCAGCAAAAAGGTACATGTTCATAATCCAAGGGTTGAATCCATTCATGGTTATAGTGAGAAAGACTTACCGAATCCGGCAAGGCTTTGTCCAGGCGCATGAAGACGAAAATGCAGGCATAGGAAGTATATCTGCGAAACTTCGTTTCTTCCGCTACTTTTATGTATTCCCCTAGTCCATTGCCCATATCTTTGAGTAGGCCTTCATCCCAATATTCATCTGGAAGTGAATACATTCTGATCCATACTAGAGCCCATGTGAGGTCTTCCTTGTCCGGGTTGAATCTTGCTACCCAATCCCTTAGATACAGTCTGGCTGAGTTGAAAAAATAAGGCCCTTCGTCCATGATTGTATACTTATCTTCTAGGTATAGGAAAATAGCAGTGAAGAACCCTTTCGGTCCTAGCTGCAGTGTGACATGGCCTTTGGGTTTCCATTTAGCTGTGATCCATGCATATAGGGCTTTTTTTGTCGGCCAGAACCCTATAAATTTCCCAATGAGGGCATGATCCCTCATATATTGGATTCGTTTGTCGATCTTCTGACCGGGAAACTCTATTCTCGGCCTTTCAACGGCTATTGGTTTGCAGGTTTTCGAAGTGATCTTAGGTCCTTCCTTTGGCTTGTCCTTTCCTTCTAGAGTGTCGCCTCTCTTGTCTGCTTGATTTCTCGTCACATTGTGCTTGATTTGCTACAGGATTTCCATGTTGATCACCTCCTCATCCACAGATCCGAAGATAATAGATCCCTCATGCCCTAGCGGCACGGTATTTGCTTTGGGGGAGGGCGATGATGCCCCCCCCTGGGGGATGTCCATGTACTCTACGATTATACCTCGTCTTGCTCTGTCGAACAAAAACTGGAGGTCAGGTCCTTGATGGCTGCTGCGTCTGAGCAGTCTGCGTCGTCTCAGAGTATGGTCAAAACCCTAGCTGCAGAGCTCCGTTCAAATCCTCTCTCTCTATCGTGGTGTCTTGTTGATTACAAGCATCATAAGCATAGCATGTTAGCATATGATCTAAATTCGAATATGTATACACATCATCTCCAATTGGAAAGTCTTTTTCTTTCTTTTTTTAATTAAATTTTTTCACATAATTTTTTTTAATTAAAGTTTTATATTAAAATTTTATATATAAAAGATTATATATATATATATATATATATATATTATATATAAAGAGAGAGAGAGAGAAAGAGACGAAGAGAGAGAGAGAGATATTTATTTGAAGTTTTTTTATATAATTTTATTTTTCTGTTTTTATAAAAAAAAAGAAAAAGAAGATAACAAGGGTTTTATTCTTAAAGATTTTTTTGAGGAGTTTTGCAAATCTTATAAAAGGATAAATTTAAGGTTTTTTTGAAGAAAGATAGCTTTCTCAAATTTCCAGCGATAGTTCCCACTGTTTACTGGGAAAGATTAGGATGTGTGGGCTATTAAGATGGTGACCACCTTGCAAGCACATGATGTTAGAGATTATGTCCAATTTGGGTTTTAAGAACCTAAAGATGAAGTAGAAGCACGAGCTCTCACTAATGCAAAGAGAAAACAATTGAAGACAGACAAAAAGAAGAATGCACAAGCATTGTAGCTTATCCAGCAGGGAGTGGACCGAGCAGTGTTCCAGAAGATTATGATCGTGTCTTCAGCAAACGTAGCATGAGATGCTTTAGCGACAAACTATACATCTTAACTAATTCTTTAGGATTGTTATTGTATATTATATAATATGTAATTAGTTTTACATTCCGTTTTTAAGGTTAATAAGTTACCAAGACACAATTGTCTCATACCTAGATTGCACATGTATAAAGAATCACCACATCATCCTTGAAAACCTTGATTCCAACACTTCCAAGTTCATCATGATGCTGAGTAAACTCGGTCAAGTATTTTGGAATTGTCACACCTTTCTCCATTTTGATTTTTTGAAGTTTGTCCTTTAGTGTCAATTTCCTTTGGTCATTATTGTTCCAATACAAGTCTGCCAATGTTTTCCACATAGCATATGGAGTTTCCTTTTCATGGAGACTCGAGACAATGTGGTCTTAAACTCCCTCAAGGATTATCCTCCTCACCTTCACCACACACTTCTTCCATTTGGTCAAATTTTGTGCATCTGATGCTGCTAGTGTAGGAATTTTTTTATCAATGAATTTCTTCAAGCCATTATCCTCTAGCACAACCTCCATTTTGTCGCTCGAGGCTATAAAATTTGAGTTTCCTTCCAATCCATACTCGAGCCGCAAATCGTAGAATGCCATCTGCTGATCCTGAAATATGTATTGCAAATTTGAATTTCACCTATAACCAAAAACTCAAAACTTTGAAATCTCCTCTAGTATATTGTTATCAGCTCCAATACCATGTCGAAAAATCTAGTAGATTCACAAGCTTATGCAATGTACTAAAGCACAAGACAAGAATCCACTTCTACATTCACCAACAGAAGCCAATAGATCGATGAAACAATATAAACAAGAAGAAGATAAATCAATGGCACATAACACAAGATGTATCTGGGGAAATCCATTTCTCAAAACCTTGCTATCTGTATTGCATATATCAGAAATATGAGTGAAGATACAAATATTTTTCTCACTAGAACAATTCTACACAAGTATGCTCAACTCTCTTAGCTCAAAAGCTAGCTATTGGCCAACACTTAACCAATTTTGTAGCTTTCCAAGCCTCTAATATCTTGCGTAATTCCTAGAATGAATAACTTGTATTTAAAGGGAATTCATGCTTCCAAAACTGCGCACTCCAAACATAGGTCCTTCTCTGATTGCATGCATGATATTTACAACTAAATGAATCACACAACTGATAGTACATTATCCCTGCACTCTAGTCTCAACTAGATCTTTCTCATAATTGACATGCATGAGTTTCTGATGAGGGAATCTTCAGTTAACTAGAGTGACACTTGTGGATGCTCTAGTGCACCAATTGACCATTAGAGGAAATTTTATCCTAAAAGTTCCCATGAAATTTTCATGTAATTTACATGCCATAATATGTAAACCAATCAAAATCTTTTAAATTTAAAAAGAGGTACGTGTAAATATTTTGGTGGGAAAAGAAAAAAAACTATTTTTTTTAATTGTATTTTTGGCTTACCTCGCAATTTCACTCAAATTTCAAGTGTAGACACTTGTTGGATGCGGAATTAAATTCCACATCGAATAAGTACCTATTATGTATACTTTTGAGATGATCCACATTGACAAAAAAAATGCAAATACATAAAAAAAACATTTTCAACATGGTTTTTTAATATATCTGTAATTTTTATCAATGTGGGACTTCTCAAAAGTATTTCGCATCCAATGAGTGTTTACACTTGAAATTCAAATAAAACTATAAGGAGATAAGCCAAAAATACAATTAAAAAAAATGTTTTTCTTTTTTTCCCTCCAAAATTCATCTCTCTTATTTTATTATTTTAACTATTATTTTATTATTTTTCCTTAGGAGACAACTTTTAGGCTAAATTTTCCTCTAATTTGTTAACTCTCTATTAGTTCCACAAATAGTTTGGAACTAATTTAACTAAACATAACTCAGTAAATTAATTCATCTAATTACAATTCACAATTTAAATTCATACTAGACCCCTAACACTTAGGGAGAACATATACATGACTACAAAAAGACTTCCAACTTGAAATTTCTAAGCTACTTAAACTTAATTAACTATTTACAAGTTGCTATGAGAATAGAATTATATTTTAATTCCCATTTTAATTCAAGGACAAATTAAACTGGAATTTCTTCTTGCCATTTCTCAACATATTTTAAGTGTAATACAAAGCAAATAGACTTCTAGCAAGCTATGAATTCTGCCATAATTGTGGATTCCGACATTTATTCTGACATTCATTCCCTTAGCTTCTCTATTTTGTGTGTTGATGTCTCTACTTTGCGAGTGGATGGTTGGTGGGGATTGGGAGAGACAACAAAACATGGGTGGTTTTACGTAAGAGGTAGAGATTACACAAGTATGTTTATCATGGTGAGGGAAAGGGGTCGAGCCAAACGAGTTGGCAGAGGTCATGGGTGCCAATGTCTCCCTCCGTGACATGGCCAACAATTTGATGAGGATATGCCAAAGCACATTCGTCGCCTCATTGCTACCATGGAGGCTCAAGAAAGAATGAACATAGGCAATGGTCACTAGGCCATTTAAAATTTGCTTGGAATATAACTTTGGGAGAAAGAACAAGGTAGGGAGAGTGTCGAAGAAAGATTTGTTGAATTCAATGCCTTCTAGATTCACACATGCATGGCCTTAAGAAACTTATCCAGAGTGATGGGAATTCCCTTTATTGCTCCTTCCCCTCCTCTAGTGTCCTTAAATTCTAATGTAGGGACTAAAGCAACATAATCCTCCCATTAGAAGAAAAAACTCTCTAGTTCGACTCACTCAGAACCTCAAGCCAAGAAACAAAGCATGGTTGGCAGTGACAACTCTCCTAAACTAGTAGGGCAAGAAATTAAATTATCCACCTAGGCAAGCACTAAGGGCCTAACTAAGGGAGAACCCTCATGGAGGAAGGTACAATCATACACTAGGCAAGTTCATTGAATGGGAACATCTTCCTTGGCTTCTTGAAGGATACAATGGCCCCTTCGTCTACGTGGAGAAACATGAACAAACTAGGAAGGAAAAGGATCAACAATGTAAGGTTCCAAGGGAGTAAACACATCTCACCCAGACCTAGGTCGATGAGGAGAAGGAATAGCCCAAACAACATGATAATTTCCCTGGACATACATTCTAAAAGTCTCAATTTTACATGTCATTTTGTTTCTCTTATTTAAGTATTATGTTTACTTATTTCTCGTGTCATTCTATCACCATTATGGTTCAAATCTATTTGGGAAACCTTATAGTTTCCTCAATTATCTCCTCAGAACACACATATTCTTATGTTTGCAAACAACATTAAGATAAAGAATATTCCATTCCTCCATGCTTATATCTTATGTAAATTTTTGGAAAATATAGATATTTTAACTTGCTTACAAAAATATATATATTTGAAATGAAGCATATTAATTTTACATCAATTACACATATCACACATCTCCATTTTATTATGTTGAACATTATATATATCGAGAGATATACTCTCTCGCACTCTGTCTTTCTATATATATATATAGGAAATTGATATTAATATATAAGATTTTTATTTTTATTTTTATTTACTTTATATCCCTATTTATGGATGAGAGTGAGAGTGAAGGATTTTTACATCTCCTTCATACTGGATTGTAATATCAACTAACCAAGCACAATGAGATAATTAAAACTAACCAAACATTTATATTCATTATTATATTTTATTATAGCCTAGTTCATATTTTTATTATAAATGGGACATATGTCAGGTCCAAGTTGAACATGGATGGAATCAAACTGTGCCCTCTTACTAGGCCAAAGAATGTGCCACTCTGCCTAATCATAATTTTTGTACTCAAATTGTTTTGATTTTGTAAGTTATTAATTTTAATAACAATAGAATATGACAAATTGGTAACAAAGTTATTTAGTCAAGATTGTGACCCATAATTCCTTCTTTTTTTCTTGTTTTTCTTAGAAAATTCAGTTCAATATTTTCATGATTGTAATGATGGATAAATGTTATCACAGAGATTCACACCATCTTAAATGGAAAAATGATACATAGATGTTTCACTTTTTTTTTTTTAAACATGAATGAGTATATATATTTTATTAATGTTATGCTTAGTTACCAGGAAATGTATTACATTTTTTTCTCCCTCTATCTTGTCCCTATATTTGATATTAACTATTAACACCTCTAAAGAACAACATATATTCTCAAAATTCATTACATTCCTCTAGGGATACAACCTACAAAAACTTCCTAATAAAAGAAAAAAATTGTTGCAAAGTGTACATCATTTGAGATCATCAACATCCTCCTTTAGTGGCATGTTGAGGTTCAGGCATTTTTCCCCTTCCTTCCAACTCTCAGTACTATATTAAATGAGTTGGGTATTCAGAATATGAACTTGTTCTTGCAAATAAAAAATATACCTATGAACTACCTTTGTCTCATCCACCTGCCTGACTAACGTTTCTATGAAATTTTTGACCTCCTCCAACACATTAACACTTGTCTTCATCTACTCCTTCAATTTCATATTCATCATTAGTATATCACATTGACGAGCAACCATTTTCTCCATTAACGGGGCAACCATTTCCTTACATTCACAAGAAGGGTACTTTTCACAGTTGCTGGTGCCAAAATCACCCTCCTTACCTCTCTACATTGTGATCTTATAACTCCAAGAAAGGCAATTTTTAGTTATCACTTCCCACAGTACACCCCCCCCCTCCCCCATCTAGGAGTGGGTTTAGCTAGCTTCTTGATATACAGCCAGTCACGTTTCTCCCGAGACACACAAAATACAATTACAAGTCTCCCAATCAAGTGTATTATTCTCATAAGCACTTAGTCCGGAGACCTATAACTCCTTCTCCTCACTCAATCTCCAATTGTTGTCTCGTTCCAAATCAATTGTGTGGCCTCCTTGTAACTCAGTGCTTTTACATGAACCCAATGTTGAAACCAATGAGCTTAAACCTAAATTTGATATAGTGAGGATCCTCAAACCAACATCTAGCCTAATTTTCATTATTCCACCAAACAAGACTAGCCACATGCTACTCTGTGCTACCCAAAATTAATTTTCCTGTGAGACCAAAATGGCTTTTTATATCTCAATCTAGCTATCATTCCTTCAATGAAGTGCAATCTAGGATGACCCTTCAAGAGTCTAGTCCATGCTTAGGTGGTATAGTCCCACTCTTACGTTGAAAACATACTATTTAGCCAAATACTTTTCTCTCACCCAACATACATATATGTTATTTTGAGAGGTCATATATGCAACAAAAAAAATTTAAATACATTCAACACACCCATTTTTATTAATTAAAAAAAAAATCCAGAAATATTATTGTGTGGGGTATGGAGCACATCCACACTTCCAAGTTCCAAAAAATGAAAGTGTATTCCATCTTTCCATTATTTAAAAATGGAAATTTTAGTCATTTAGAAATGATGTGTTTTGATCAATTAGATTTCAATGATGGTATAAAGCATTCAAAAAATGTGAGTTGATTCCACATATAGTTACCACTTGAAGCGTTTTATTTTGGGTGTTGTTGGAATTCATAACGAAAACTCTTAAATTCTTATCCATGCCATTTCCATGTGACAGACATGAGGTAGTCATTATGCTGACATGTCATAATTGTAGAATTTCATGCAAACCTACCATGTAGATGACATGTGGGACTTCCCTTCCACATGTCACCACCATACAAATCCATGTTAGAACCTACCATGCTAGCATGTTGTGTCGATTTTCCACATTAGAACCGAGAAAAGAATTAATGACCCCCATCAAATTTATATATAGAATAAATGGGTGAAGTCTCATGAATCAAGTCCCATGATACATGAAAATTTATAGGTAATTTATTCTATATATATATATATGGTGTGTTGTGTGTGTGTGTGTGTGTTGTGTGTACGAACGTTACGTATACATACATAAATAAACATACATACAACATACATACATACATACATACATACATACATACATACAACATACTATATATATATATATATATATATATATATATTATATATAATATAATATATATATATATAGAATATAATATTTTGGTGAATCTTCCATTGATTATAAGATATTGTAATTATTTTATCTCACTAAATTTTAAAAATTGAAAAGTCTTGACAAATCTTTCACTAGATTAATCAAACATTATAAAGTCTTTAGTGAGTTGTATAATAAATAATAAAAAAGGTCTAATAAGTATATATTTTTTAATAAATTTATGAATATATTTAATTTTCTATGTTTGATAAATAAGAATCATAATGTTGCATTTTCCATGGTTCTTGACCTATATATTGCAATCCCTTTGTACTTTTGTAATATTTTTTACCATTTGTTGGAGAATAATACTGAGGGGGGGGGGGGGGTGAACAGTATTATCTAATCTTTCAATAAACACTTGCAGATCTGCCTAATAGAACTTGCATATACCTTCCAGATTTTAATTTAAATTATCCTTTAGATGTTAACCATTATCTGTATGTCAGAACCATATAATAATGAAACAGGACAAAGAACATAGACGTCACACCAAAGAACACCAGATATAAGGTGGAAACCCAATGTGGGTGAAAACCACCTGCTGCAATATGTCTCTATCTTCTTTCAATTAGAAACTTCTTTTTACAATTATTCTGTACTGGTGCAGTCCTTTACCAGTACACAGGCTGCTACCTGCAGAGAGCTACAGCCCTCTCTCGTTCTCCAGCTTCTCCTGGAAGGGAGCTACAACCCCCTCAGCTCTTGTACTAACTGGGATACTAGTACGCAGATTACTACCTTATCTTTTCTTCCAGGGACCACATTTCATAAATTTTCAGATTGGATCCATGAACATCAAATAATCATCAAGTATATAGCTAACCAACCAATAAAATCTCTGAAAGTTGTAACCAAAAGATAATACCAGACTCCAATTTTAAACCCAGAACATGGCAGATATAAACAAAAGTAGCTAAAATATATTTCAAGAAAAGTCTGCAACTGCACCAAGAGTAACCTGCAAATATCCACACTTCTGCTGTATCGAGCCTCCGCAACTCCACACTTTCTCTGTCTGGGAACTGCACACCTCAGCACCTGCAGGCGTCTGTGACTTGCGCACTTCCACACCTACGCTTTCTGTGGCCTGCGCAGCTACGCACTTTCTCTGTCCGTGCACTACGCACCTCCGTACCTGCAACTGTCTCTGCACTGCGCACCTCTAGGTATAGACAATTTATCAGTCTTCTCTTATACCCGAGACTATCAGATTTACAGATCTGATCATACGCCAAACGAATCTCGACCCACCAGTGGATCTGACTTGCACTGCTCGGGTTTCTCTTTGATTCAGGTCGAGCTATGACTCGCTAATTGATCACCAGAATTTTGGATCTTGCTCTCTCAAGATATTCAACACCCACTTGTACCGGGCCAAGAGATCTCCTTTCCTTTTTATAGACAAGGCCTTACTCAAACCATGAACCAAAACCATTGAGAAACAAAACCAAGGACCCAATACTTGGGTTCAACTCTTTTGGATACAATACCATGAACCAAAACCACAGGATCAATACTGTCGGACTAAGTACCATGAGCCAACCATAAGTTTTCCCACGTGCGCGCATATTTCTCTGCATGAAAGTTTGTGAACTTTAGGTCTGCACTTTTTTGTTCGGAGCACCTGCGAGCTTGTCCGCACCTTCTAAATGGTTCACCTATGAAACCTGTCGATGTCCGCACCTTAGTGACCAAGAACCTGTGTATCTCCTATTTTCTACTATTTTGAGTGCCTGAACTGAGCTCTGTCGTTTGAGTGAGTTGCCATCAAGGACAACACTTGTGCCATAAGTCAAACCAGTGTCATAATGCCAACAATCTCCCCCTTTGGACTTGATGGCAACCCCAAGTCACTTAAAATCATCCTCCCCCTTTGACATCAAGGGCAAAGGCTAATGCTCCCCTTGAGAATATGCTGAAATCTTTGCTATGCTGTGCTGTCCAAACTCCCCCTAACTGAAGGCAAGGCCTGCAAGAAAATGTTCTATAAAAGAAATAAACCTTGATGCAATATAGATGACCTTCATATCACCAAAGGTTCATACTTACAACCAACTCCCAACCAGTGGGAATAAACCAAGAAATTACATGATAAAACAAGAATATTACTTTATCCATCCCAGGCATAGTGGGGAAACCAAAATAGGCCGTTACATGACCTTGAGAGATATAAAGCATAGAGACCAGTAGCAATTAATATCAGAAAAAATTGTTAATCATCGTTCTTCCCAACAACCATGTTCTTCCTCTGTACTTGTTCCACTTGTAATCAACAGCAATTGAATCAAGAGCCAACATTATATATATGCTCCCCCTGAAACTGTGCCAGAAGGTCTCTGACAGACCCATATGAAAACTCTCGTACAACAATATTTGAAGCAGACAAGATTCAACAGCAAGATGATGCATCAACTACCCCCAGCTTTTGTCTGAGGTACTCAAATGTTTCCCCAGGCAGAGGTTTGGTGAGTACATCAGCCACTTGTTCCTTAGATGGAACATACTCCAACTTGACTTTTTGTTCAAGCACTTTTTCTCGGAGAAAATGATACTTGATAGGTATGTGCTTGGTCTTTGAATGCATGACATGATTCTTTGAAATATTGATTGCACTTGTATTATCACAAAAAATTGAAATAGGTGAAGTACAAGTGATTTGAAGATCTTGCAATGTTTGCATCATCCAAAGGAGTTGTGTGCAGCAAGATGCAACAACTACATATTCTGCTTCAGCTGTAGATAATGCAATGGAACTTTGTTTCTTGCTGAACCAAGATACCAATCTAGAACCCATGAAGAATGCACCTCCACTAGTGCTTTTCTTGTCATCCACACTACCTGCCCAATCTGCATCTATATATGCATGAAGCATGAGATCTGTATCTCTTGGATACCATAAACCATAGTTTTGAGTCCCTTGAAGATACTTGAAAATTCACTTCACTGCCTGAAGATGAGTTTCCTTTGGGTTTGCCTGAAACCTTCCAACTATCCCTACTGCATGCATAGTGTTTGGTTGGGTAGCTGTTAGATAGAGTAGACTACCAACCATGGATCTATAAGTTGGTTGATGTACAACTGCTAATTCATCATTTGCGCTGAGGCTGCATCCTGTTACCATAGGAGTACATACTGGTTTCGAATCCTCCATCCCATATTGCTTCAAGATTTGCTTGAGATACTTGGTTTGTGATAGAAAGATACCGTCTTTGTTTTGTTGCACTTGTAAACCAAGGAAATACGTGAGCTCACCAAGCAGGGACATTTCAAATTCTTTCTGCATCACCAAAGCAAAATTTTGACTCATGGCTTCTTCATTGCTGCCAAAGATGATGTCATTAACATATACAACAAGTATTAGCATTTTATTATTGTCAATTTTTATATATAGATTACTGTCTGTTGATCCTTTTGCAAAACCTTGCTGATGAAGGTACTCATGCAAGCGAAAATACCAAGCCCTTGGAGCTTGTTTAAGGCCATAGAGAGTCTTTTTGAGTCCGCATACAAGATTTGGATCATTTCCAAGTATAAACCCATCTGGTTGCTCAATGTACACTTCTTCGTTCAAGTCTCAATTCACAAATGCAGATTTTACGTCCATCTGAAATACCTTGAACTTCTGAAAGCTAGAGAGTGCAAGGAACATTCTTATAGCCTCAAGTCTGGCAATTGGAGCAAAAGTTTCTTCGAACTCAATGCCTTCTTGTTGCACATATCCTTTACAAACAAGTCTTGCCTTGTTTCTAACTACTTCCCCATTTTCATTCAGCTTATTTTTGAAAATCCATTTTGTCCCTATGACATTGCAAAAAAATCCATTTTGTCCCTATGACATTCTTATCTGTTGGTCTAGGAAGTAGCTCCCAAGTGTTATTCTTTTCAATTTGTTCAAGTTCTTCATCTATTGCCCTGACCCAACATTCATCTTTGCATGCCTCTATTACATTTTGTGGCTCAGTGGAGGAGAGTAATGCCAAATAGCTTGAAGCTTCTACTATTGATCTTCTTGTTTGTATACCAGCCTCTTTCTGCCCCAAAGTTTGAGATTCTGGATGATTCTTCTGAACGTACCTGGATGGAGTCTTTTCTTCTATCCTTATCTTTTCTTATGGTGCCTCACGGGTTTCTTCTTGATCATGAATCTGATTTGATGTTGATGGATAGTCCTCATTATCTTCGATTCCGATCTTACCTGCCTAGGAGTGTTTTCTTCTTCGTCAACCACTACATCAATACTTTCAACAATTTTTCCAAGCCTTTTATTGTAACACTTGTATGCTTTGCTATGGGGAGAGTAACCAAGGAGAATGCCTTCATCTGCTCTAGGTTCGAACTTGCCAAGATTTTCATCAGTATTTTTTATGTAGAATTTACTCCCAAAAATTTTGAAATATTTCACCGAAGGAGTCTCACCATACCATAGTTCATGAGGAGTCTGAGTGTTGTTCACCCGGAAATTTGTCTTGTTGAGAATAACAACTGTAGCAAATGCAGCTTCACCCCAGAAAGTTGTGGGAGTTCAAGACTCATCCATCATAGCACGAGCCATTTGCTGAACTGTTCTGTTCATTCTTTCCACTACTCCGTTTTGTTGAGGAGTCCTTACAGTAGAGAATTCTCTTCTTATTCCATGTTCTTCACAAAAATTGAAAAATTCATTTGAGGTAAACTCCCCACCTCTATCAGACCTGAGGCATTTAATTTTGTGATCTGATTCGTTCTCAACAAAGGCTTTGAAAGATTTGAATTTTTCGAAGGCTTCGTCTTTGTGCTTCATAAGTCCTATCCAACACATCCTGGAAAAATCGTCAATGAATAATATAAAGTATTCTTCTCCCCGAGGTGACCTTTTCCTAGATGGACCACATACATCAGTATGGACAAGTTCAAGAGGCCTGCTAGCTGATCCTTCCTTTTCAGGGAAGTTAGTTCTGGTTTGCTTACCAAACTGACATGATTTCCATATTGTATTGTTTGGAATTCTGATGCCTGGAAGACCATGAACTGCCTGGTATTTGCATGCTTTCCTTATTTGTGAGAAGCTTAGATGCCCCAGTCTCCGGTGCCATAGCCAATGTTCATCATTCTTGCTTAGATAGCATTGATGTTGTCCTTATTTGAATATGTATAAATTATTTGGAGTTTTTATGCCTTTGATCACTGTTTTTCCTATATCAAGATCACATACACTACACCCATTTTATCAAAATATTACCTCAGTTCCTTGATCACACATCTGACTGACACTCAATATATTATGCTTTAAGCCATCAACATACATAACATTTCCAGCTTTGACCTTTTCTTTTAACTGAACAGATCCTTTACCTTTTATGGGCGTAGGGGTATCATTTCCAAATGAGACCTTCTTCTCCTTCTCTAAGGCACTATATCACTGAAGTTTTTCCTTATCACCCGTCATATGTTTCGAATATCCACTATCGATGTACCATTGATTTTCATGCCCTTCTGCATATAAGGCTATACCACATCTTTCTGGTTGCGGTTCTTTCATTCTCCATGTTTTGGCACTTGAGGCGAGTTCCTTCTGAGTTGTTTGCCAAAACCTGCTCCTGCATTCAGAATCTTCATGACCGAAGTTGTTGCAAATAGAACATTCAATTTCATTTTCAAGAGCAGAAAAGTTATTGTAGGTCCTTTTCGTGATACTAGTCATACTTTGTTTTTGAGCTTCTGTAGACATGATTGTCTTATAGGCAACAAATTGAATTGCTTTGTGACCAAATTTATGACAAGAGAAACATTGGCCTTTGAAGAAACTCCAGTGATTATCAAATCTACCAGATGAAAGATTGTAGTTTCTATTGACATCCATTCTTGAGAAAAATTGAGAAGGTTTTACCTGTGGCTGGTTGTAGCTTCTGTTCATCCTTAAAGTAGATTGCCTCTGGTTTACCTAGTAGTCTTTGTTCATTTGTGAGGTGAATTATCCCTGATTTACCTGGTGAGCAGCATTGTGCTTTTGCAGTTGATTGTCAACCCTTTCACTTCTTCTTGCTGCATCAAGATAACTTTTGGAGGTGGATGGCTTCTGCACTTGAGATGATTCTTCATTATATCCCAAACCTGTCTTGATTAGTGGAGAACGCTGCACTTTGATAATCTCATCTAAATTTTCAGATCCTTTAGTAAATCTAAGATTAAGAGCTTTTGTTTTCTCAATCTCTTTTCTGAGACCCACAATTTCACATTCTAATTTTTCATGATGTTTTTCTTTTTCAGCAAGTTGAAATTGCAGAGTATCTATGATCATATTCTTTTCTTCTAAGAAAATTTTGAGTTTAGAAATCTCTTCATAAATACCTTCTTCATCTATAGCATCCAAGAAATCATCATCTTCAAAAGCCATTAAAAGTCTATAATTATTACCTTGTTCATCTTCATCACTATTTGAAAGTCCATCACTGTCTTCATGAGTGTAGTAGCTTTTCTTATTTACATTCTGTTTCTTGTTCCATCTAACCGGTTCCTTAGCTTTGTCAAGATTATCTTTATGAGGACACTTGGCAGCATAGTGACCGACTCTTCCACAAGCAAAACATTTGAAAGGTAACTTACCTGTGAATCTTCCAGCACCCCATTGAAGGTTCTTGACAAAATTTGATTCTTCCTCTACTTCTAACATATGTCCTTACTCATAGTAATCTCCTTTGCCTGAAGCCTTGAAAGAATCTTCTCTCCTATCTGATGGTCCTCCTTTCCTCATTTTGTAAGCAGTTAGAATTCTGTGCAGCTATGACATGGTAAGGTTCTGTAGATTCTGTTTTTCTTCTATTGCAGAAAATTTTGATTCAAACTTAGGGGACAAAGATCTTAGAACCTTTTCAACCACAACAGCCTCTTTTATTTCTTCACCCAAGTTTTTCATACAAATAACAATCTCATCTATACGTAGGAAATAGTTAGCCACACTTTCATCATTGTACATTCTGAGATTTTCATACTGAATTCTGAGGCTTTGAATTTTTACTGGTTTTACCTGTTCATCTCCTTCATAGCTCAGAACGATCTTGTCCCATATTTCTTTTGCGATTTTATACTGCATAACCTTGACAAATTTTGATTATGATAGACATCCTAATAGAGTATTGACAGCCTTTGCATTTGTTTCAAACTGCTTCTTCTCAGTTGGATCTGTAGGTGTTGTTGATGGAAAATTGTAGCCTGTATCTATGATATCCCAGACTTCTGTACCAAGATATTGAAGATAGGTTGTGACTCTTACCTTCCAATAGACGAATTTTGTCCCATAAAAAATTGGTGGCCTCATCGATGCTTCTCTCTCGTAGTTTCTCATGATGATAGATCTTCCTTCAAGCGATCAAGCTTCTTCTGAAGGACCTGCTCTGATACCAATTGTTGGAAATAATACTGAGAGGGGGGGTGAATCAGTATTATCTAATCTTTTCATTAAACACTTGCAGATCTGACTAATGAAACTTGCATATACCTTCCAGATTTTAATTTAAATTATTCTTTAGATGTTAACCATTAATCTGTATGTCAGAACCATATAATAATGAACAGGAACAAGAAACATAGACAATCACACCAAAGAACACCATATATAAGGTGGAAACCCAATGTGGGTGAAAACCACCTCCTGAAATATGTCTCTATCTTCTTTCAATTAGAAACTTATTTTTACAATGATTCTGTACTGGTGCAGTCCTTTACCAGTACGCAGGCTGCTAACTCCAGAGAGCTACAACCCTCTCTCGTTCTCTAGCTTCTCCTGGAAGGGAGCTACAACCCCCTTAGCTCTTGTACTAATTGGGATACTAGTACGCAGGCTACTACCTACAGAAGGCTACAACCTTCTCTTTTCTTCCAGGGACCACGTTTCATAAATTTTCAGACTGGATCCATGAACATCAAATAATTATCAAGTATATAGCTAACCAACCAATAAAATCTCTGAAAGATGTAACCAGAAGATAATACCAGACTCCAATTTTAAACCTAGAATACGATAGATATAAACAAAAGCAACTAAAATATATTTCAAGAAAAGTCTGCAACTTCACCAAGAGTAACCTGGGGATATCCACACTTCTGCTGTGTCGAGCCTCCACAGCTCCACACTTTCTTTGTCTGGGAACTGCGCACCTGCAGGCATCTGTGACTTGCGCACTTCCACACCTACACTCTCTGTGGCCTATGCAACTACGCACTTTCTCTTTCCGTGCACTGCGCACCTCCACACTTGCAACTATCTCTGCACTGCGCACCTCCGTGTATAGACAATTTATCAGTCTTCTCTTATACCCCAAACTATCAGATTTACATATCTGATGATACGCCAAACGAATCTCGACCCACCAGTGGATTTGACTTGCACTACTCAGGTTTCTCTTTGATTCAGGTCCAGCTATGACTCACTAATTGATCACCAGAATTTTAGATCTTGCACTCTCAAGATATTTAACACCCACTTGTACCAGGCCAAGAGATCTCCTTTCCTTCTTATAGACAAGGCCTTACTCAAACCATGAACCAAAACCATTGAGAAACAAAACCAAGGACCCAATACTTGGGTTCAACTCTTTTGGATACAATACCATGAACCAAAACCATAGGATCAATACTATCGGACTAAATACCATGATCCAACCATAAGTTTCCCCACATGCGCACATATTTCTTTGCATGAAAGTTCGTGAAATTTAGGTCCGCACTTTTTTGTTCAGATCACCTGCGAGCTTGTCTGCACCTTCTGAATGGTTCACCTGCAGAACCTATCAATGTCCGCACCTTAGTGACCAGGAACCTGCGGATCTCCTATTTTCTACTATTTGGAGTGCCTGAACTGAGCTCTGTCATTTGAGTGAGTTTCCATCAAGGACAACACCTGTGCCATAAGTCAAACCTGTGTCATAATGGAAACATCATTAAGTTCCTAGATGTGTTGATATTGATCTTGATATTGATCTGCATTTCTCTTAAGCTCAAGAGAGATTAATGCTTTCTCTTCTACTTCTATTATGGATTTTCATTACTATTATGAAGGGACTCTTTAAATGCATAATAAGTTATTCCTAAAAAGGCAGATATGGAATTATGTGCATCAGTTGATCCATTTGAAAGGTATGGCCATGAATTTAAGATTCAATGACCAAATAAATTATAGTGAATGAAAGTAATATCAAAATATATGGTTGGAGAAACAAAAAAATAACTAAATAAAAAAACAAAAACACATTTCCAAACTGACTGTAATATTCTTCATAATATCGAAGTGCAGATCATATTCAAGAAACCTAAGATATAGTCTTTTTTATAAAATATTGATGTGTCAAATAATAGTTTTCAAATAAAATGCTCATTTGAAGTTAATTCTTAGACCTTTTGCAACAAAGGAAATGTGGAAACCTACACATCACATATGGCCTTAGTAAAGTTATAAAATAAAGAATGGGTGTTCAAATCATTGTTTCTCTAGTAATTATAACTATTATTTGGATTTTCCTTTAAAGAAGGATAATTTTGCAGGTGAATAATTGGCACCACTTTCTTTTTATTGTACATTTTATACAACAATATTAACATAAAGAAGACTTGTATCATGTTGAAGAAGACAAAGGTCACTCAACAAGCATAAATGTGGTCATAGCTAATCAAATAATGTCATGTAATTTCGACAACAATTTGATATCCCAATCCACAAAATAGGGTCATAGTGATCACAAAATAATGCGTGCAAAGTCATATAATCCAACAATATTCATATACATTAGAGTGTAACTCCAAATAATATCATTATTCTTATTAGTTATTACAATAATAATAATAATAATAAAATTCACCCTTCATCCTTATTTTACAAAGTATAATATTTCTTTTAAACTTTGTAGTTTATATATCTGATTGTCTAGTGCAATTGATTGAGAAGAAATTTATTGTACATACCTATTTTGGAAAATAGTTTATTAGAAATAAGTTTCTTACTTTCATAGAGTTATTATAGCAACCAATAGATTTATTAATAAATATTGAATGGGAGGAATAATAACTATAACATGCATTTTTATAATTTTAAATAAGAATGGGTATGAATATAAATTTTTCTTTTGTTGTAAATTGTAAGTAGCAATTGTAATAGATATTGATATGTTGGAGAGTAAATCTTATTACACAAATCAAAATTGTTTTTGAACATTCTCTATTAATAATGTAAAATTGCAAATATAAATACAGTAAGCTTGGTTTGAATATAGGAAAACTATGTTGGACACATAATTCTTCAGTTGAGAAAATACCTCAACCACATATCAATCTAAGAGGCCAATTAGTTGGAGAAAATATCTCAAACCAACTAGGCCTTAACAATCTCCTAAGTAATATGGACTAACTCCTTATAGAGACTATAACTTTACCTATAATTACCAGTAAACTAAATAATAAGAAAAATGTAAACACACACATAAAGCACAAGTGGAAGTTATATACTCCAATACTCCCTTAACGAATTGTCTCAATCTTCAGCAGCTGAGTTCTTCAACATCTTCATCTCGACAACAAAGGCTTCCCTATGACTTAAAGAACGTAATGATCTACAAAGTCGACCTTACTTTGATCATGCACACATCACCAAAGTGTTGACATCCATGTAGAGAATGAACCATCCACTAGAATGCATGGGTACTCGACCGCTACAATTGTTGGTTTAGTACGATGTCCTTCATATACATGTTGAATTCAACTTCTTAATGAACTACCTCTGAATTTAAAACTTCACCTCATAGATTCAACAACCAACATGAAGGTCCACTCAAGTGTATCTAGCCAACACATAGCCCACTCGTCGTAGTGTTAAATAACTCCCTAACAGAGACTACTAAACTAAACTAAACAAGTTCCAAAATCATCATCAGGGACACATGATAAAGGGGCATGAATGCCTCTCTATTTTTTATAATGATATGTTTTTATCATGTTATATATATAGGTACAACACACTCCAACTCATGGAGATACTAGGTACAAAAATTGTAAGGACCAGTACATCAAAATTCCATAAAATGTCTTAAAAAACGTGTCATGGTCATGAGTCTGTTTTATTCTTCCACATACTTTTACCTAAATTTATCCACCATCCAATCTCAATTTCTATTTCAGACTTTATTGTTTCCATAATCAATATCCTCTACTACTATAGTGCTTCAACAAGCATTGTCTCTATTATCATTGCCACAAGTATTGTCATATAGTTTCCTTGGACCAAGATCCAAATATGTCTTTATTTCATTGAGCACTTCTCTATCCTCGTTATAAACTCATAATTTGTCTCAAAAAAATATAGCCTGAAACACTAGGTTTCAAAAGTGAGAATAATGGAACTCACTTCCATCTAAAAGTGTCTATGCTCCTCCCTTGATTCATAGAACTGTCATCACATACCAACTAGAAATTGATTGTACCACTAACATCTAAAAAAAAGGGGAACTTGTTGCACTCCAAGGCCTAAGATCAATATAACCATGAAGACTAATTGATTGACCATCCTATGGACCTATTTCCATCTATCAGGATACATGGGTATCATGTATTGTGTTCACCATTTAGGTAAGAAATATGGATACAGGTATGAGGTTGTATCCATCTTAGTCTTACATTGTCTTTGCAAATGTCTATAAAAAATTGTAGTTCACCACTTGAAAAACAATTCATGGAGAAAAATTCATAGCTAAAACTCATTTCTGGATACAACACTTCTCACTATGCAGACTTCATATTGATGTTACATCACAAAAGAATTTGCAGCACTACAAAAGTCAGCAAGAGATACATGTCACATGATAAGAATACCACCTTCTTTTACAATGCTTTAGGCATCTTAATGTTTCATCTTCAACATATTTATGCATTCTTTGTCTTAGACCTTAGTACTTTCCCTAAAATTTGTTAGAGTAATGAATTCTAACAAAATAAATCCTATATCATATGAAGGTGATGGAGCATATAATGAATGCTCACTTAAATGAATCCAAGACTTATAGATTACAATGATTCTGAGAATACTGTTACCGCCAAGATTGCAAAAACAACCTATAATCACTCATACGAAGATCTATTTATTGTGTATTTCAATCAACAACATCACACTCACCTTTGTGATGTCGTCACATGTGTACTTGCACTTCCTTATAATGCATTTGACATAACTACATTTGCAACTATCATGTCAACACAGAGTTCTATTTACATGATGCACTATTCTCCAACATGATTCTCTTGGTCTGCATCTTCACCCTTAAAATATCCTTTGTGGCCTTGTTAATACAAATAATGTCATTCACCATAAAAACCTTATTACAATCATTATTTATGTTAGGTTGCATGTATTAACGAGGGCAGTGAATGATGGAAATTCTTTGAAATTAACACAGTCGTCTATCCAAATAGGTAGTTCTTTCATAAACATCTCAAAATTAGAGATAAAGACATATATTTGCTACTTACTTAGCCACACCTTGTGGACACCACAATTTCCTGATACTCTTTTATCAATGCAATGAAAATGAACATATGCAACACACAAAGGCTTAATATCATCTCCCAGCATATTCAACACACACCTCCTTAATATCATCTCCCAGCATATTCAACACACACATCCTTAATATCATCTCCATGGTTGTTGCAAAAAACCTCAATCAAGTCCCCCCTACCATCAACAACTTGCAATAAACCTCAAGAAAACTCTACCAAACATCAACAAACTCTAATCATCTTCATCCTATTCCTGAATATTTTCTCACTTCAAAAACATTTCTAAAAGCAACTGCACCAACATCGATATTCCAAGTCCACTTAACCTCTTCCACCACGAGACATTTCACTACCCATCTCTTGAATCTGAACAAGGATTTGTTCATCTACTTGGACAATCAAGATGATTCCCTGTCATCTTCATCCACAACCAAGTTTCACTTGCCAAGTCCTTTAAGGACAGTTCAATTGACTAAGAGGTGAAAATAGTCCCTAATTCCAAATCTGTGATTGAAGAGGCACAAAAATTTGGGGTAACATTCAAGTCGTTTAATTTTTTATATACATAAATCCAAGCCTATCAACGAGATCATTTGTATTGGAGATCCAGTCACACATGGTGTCCTCTAGGAATAGGGATCCAATATTGAGAATGTTACCACCTAATGTATCAATAGATTTGGAATTGATCGATTATTCCTTGATGTAGCATTTAGATATGGAGCTTCCTTTGCAACCACATGAACCATATCAACTTGCACCTAGAAAAAAAACTCTCTTGAAGAAGAAGATTTGGATGTTCTCAGTGAGTTTCAAATGGATAACAACTTCATTGTAAAGGCTATGATCCATTTTAGATATCCTAGATTTCAACCATTTAAGAAAAATAATGACTAGCTAATATCCATATTACTTCATCCATGATTCCCTTTGGTAACTTGACAATATATAACTCGACCTTGAGATTTTCTAACAAGATCACTCTTTAGCTTCAAATATTAATCCATGGTATCGAGGGTGACTTCAATTATCTTGATGAAACCCTAACATTCATTGATTCCATCTGTAACAATACCAAAATAGTACCAAATTTCAACCAACAATGGAAACACACACTATATCAACTAGGTAGTCCCCTTTTTCCATTTTGGATCAAGTCCACCACTGTAAGAACTCTTAACTAACACCAGATCCACCCTGATCGATCAACAAGTTTTTAGAATAGACCAAATAGATCTCACATCTAATCATGTGCACTCTCTTATGAAATAATGGAAAACCCATTTCCTCATTTAAGAAGTCATGGCTAAGAAAAATTCTACCTCCATTGTCTTCTAAGTGAAAGAGAGGTCAAAGAATCGTTTGCATCCCTTGCAACCACTGTCACACTTACAACTAAAGGCATACACCTTTCTCTATAGCATGATATTCATATTTGAAATAGAGGTGATATTGGATAGAAAGCACTCATGAACCAATATGGATTCGAACTTCTTTGAAAATGGCCTCTTTGGATTCGATGATTTCTTTGACTTATTTTATTGGAGATCAAACTGGAGTTGCTAGACTGCACTAATGGCGTTGGATAAGTGAAGGAAAAACTCAAGCTTGTAGAGGTAATCTCTCACTTAAAACTTTTCTATGGTATCTGAAGATTCATATAAAATATATGATCTTGTTATGGAGTGCTTCATATCCCTTCCTTCCAACTCCTATTGATGTTGAGAATGTAGAATTTCTAATAGACCACTAGGAAATTTCTATATCCTCAAGTGGCACTGTGTGTAATCATATAGACACAAAGAGTGAATGTTTATGTTTCCCTCCATTACATAATGTGAATAGACCTGCACACCATGACGTTCCTTTCCCTATTTTTGATCAGTGATTCCTCTTAAAATGAACTGTGGACTTGCATTCCTCTATCACTGTGATCTGGACCTCTAACAATCTCTGCCTACGATATTGTTAGAAAGAAAGAGAGGAGGAAAACATAAGATTTCACACACACAAACAATATGAGATGTTTCTCTTTTTTTATTGATCACACAAACTTGAACCTCACATACAACTATCCATAGAGTTGTGTCTCTTGGCTTCCACATACACTTGATTGGATTTGACTTGATTATAATGAACCCAACACGGGGTTTGTATGCTTTTCATCTAGTGACTCACTCAAAATAACTTCAACATGCAAACAAACACTATATTTGACTTTTCCCAAAATAAGATTGAACTCGAACTCACTCAAATCTACTCAGTTAACTAATACTCTAAATTTAGACAACTCTAAAAGTGGGAGTAATTAGCTATCTTTAACACTCCCCCTTAATTATGATTGTATGACTCAACATAATTCAATAATGACTCAACATAAATCAACTACACTTGCTACACTTACAATATAAATTGAGTCAATCATCACTCAAACATGCTTGTTGGTCTAAGTCTCATCTAGGCTTACAATGACTCAAAACTTTAACAATTTTCTTTTTTGTTTCTTCAAAATTCTATATTCTCAAAATTGCTTCATTCTCTATTGCACTTTCTTGTTGTAGACTTTCTTCACTTGTTGTTGCTGTAATTTTTCTTTGACTTGTCTTGAATTTGTCCTAAAAAATAATATGATCCTATCTTCTACACCTTCCTCTTCAAATATTCATTCAACCATGGACTGTTCCCACAACATTGCATCTTCAAACTGTCTTCTTTACTCTGTTTCTTGCACTTCATCTTCCTGAATTTCTTTCTGCTATATTTCTTGATAGAAAAATCTTATCTCTTCTTTACTTCATTGCTAAAAAATTGTTTCAATGCTTTCATCTTTGTCTTCAGAGATGTCCATCTATTTCTCTTCACTTTAGTCTTCAGGTATTGCTACTTTTTTCCTATACTCTGCACACTCAAGATTAATGTTAGAAATATCTTCATTATTCTCTACATTGAGAGATTCCTTCCCTTCCTCTTCCTTCTATCCCTTATTCTTTCACTCCTTTACAAACCTCTGCTGCTGCAAACAAGTTGTCTTCCACTTGGCTTCCAAATACAAGTGAGATTCCCTCACCAAATAACAACATATCAATGCATTCTTTTTGTTGCATCATTTGCAACCACTCATCACTAGCTAAATTATCTTCATCAAGGTTAATATCAACATAATTTTCATTCACCCTATGGCGGGTTATCCAAGCATGCATCTATTCATTAACAAAATCAAATTCACCAAATTCATTGGTTGCGACTGCATTCATTAATGCACATCTCACTTTTAATTCATCATCCACATTTGTTTTGTTACAGTGGAATTGACCATCATCTGCACCATCCACATTATAGTGGAGTCCTTGAGAATTTATATGCTCTTGCTCTACTTCACACATAGAGGCTTCAACTTCTCTCTCTGCAATTTTTCCTACATCTTCTTCATCCATATGCATACCTACATGATGGGTTTCAATTTTATCGTCTTCATGACCATCATGAACTTTTGAGTGGGATTCTCCAAGGTCTATTGTCTTCCTAGAGTCTCGCTCATCTACTCTCAGATCTGTGGCTGAATCAACAAAATGTGACAGATCTTGTTGTTGCATGTCACTCCCCATTTCACCAAATTCTTCTTTGAGGATCTTCCATGCTTCCTTAGAAGTTGTAGCTTTTGGTACATTTCACAAAAACGTATCATCCAATTCCTGTTTTATAAAGTCAAATGTTAAAACATCGCATGCTTCATCATATGGTTATTAGACCAGTGCTCAATTAAGTCTTTAAATCGAGGAAAAGATAGCATTTTGATAATCCAAATATCAAAATATTTACCATTAAACATTGGAGGTGGTAACCGATTAAAGCTACACCAATCACTCTTGATCTCTTCTTTGTCTTCTGCTAGACCTCTCAGTTCCTCAGTTGCGGCTTGAACTTCTCTAAATATGGAAATGATCTCTATCTTTTCCTTTCGATTCCTTTTCTGAATCTTATTCATTCATGCTTTACAACCCATGAATGTGGTCTTTTCTCTATCTTATAGATGCTTTCTTGATTGCATAAGGTTATCCTCCATATCACCCTAAAAAAATATAATTTTCAATATACACCCCGCAACGCACAATCTTCACTCATGCTTGACAAAACACCAAAACGTTGGTAAGAAATTGAAAATTTTCAAAGCTCAAAACTCACTTTTCAATAAAAAAAAATACCTTTTATTCTTTTATTTTTTAATTCTCTTAAAAAATCAAAAGTCACTTCATAGATTTCTCTATAAACTCTTAACAATATCTCTCCTGCTTCAATCACTCTCAACCTTGAAAAATACCTTTTACAAAGCTTCTTTAACAAGCATGTATGGTCTTAACCTTTCACTTGAAACCAACCTTTAAAAACTTTGTAATAGTTTATTTTTCCAAAAATTGCCCACATGAATAGTCTTTTGAAAAAACTTTACCGATAAGAATTTTAAGACAAAGATTTAATATGTCCTATACCCTTACAATATTTACGGAGAACACACCCATGTGTAAGAATATGTCAATTAATAAATTTCACTTGGAGATTCCAACCTTTAATAAAAAAATCCTCCCTACAAATACCTTTAAGAGCGTTGATTCACACTTTGAATTTTAGAAACAAAAAACTTTCGATGTTCACATCTTCGAGTTTTAACCATCTATGGACTTAAACTTGGCCCACGTGATTTCTCATTGACTTTTTGTGGGATTCAACTTTTCTTTTTTTAAATATTTGAACCTTTGTAAGTTTTGTGCGATGAAAGCGAAAACTTCTGTAGCTTCTTAGGCACGTCAGTCGTTTTGCCTCTTACTAAAAAATCTTTCCCATGACTTTTTTATCACATAGTGTGGCTATACAAACAAGCTATGATTGTAGAGTCTCTCACTGTTCTTCTTTTGCTCTGATATCAATTTGTTGGAAAAACATATTTCACACACACAAACAATATCAGTTGTTGCTCTTCTTCTATTGATCACACAAACTTGAATCTTACATGCACTTGGTTTCCACATACATTTGACTCAACTTAACTTGATTAAAATGAACCTAACATGGCGTATTTATGTTTTTCAACTAGCGACTCACTCAAAATAACTTCAACATGCAAACACACACTATATTTAACTTTTCTCAAAACAAGACTAAACTTGAACTCACTCAACTTGACTAAGTTAATTAACACTCTAAATTTAGACAACTCTACATGTGGGTGTAATTAACTATCTTTAGCATATATGGACCTGCATCCCTTTATATCTTTTCGATTTGGGCCCTTAATGAGCTATTATTATGATGTAGTTGTAATTTCCACTATTTACACCCAATTCAATTTTCAACACTCCTATGAAGCCAATGGCATTGCTAAAATACTTCCCATCAACCGCTTGATCTCTACCTCATCCACTCTTTTGCATGGGCCACTTTCTTTCCTATAGAATTCAGAGTTCAGCTCCATTATCCAAAATATTTGTAGCTTATCTATTTGTCTTTATACAACATTGTCTGGATATTGATGTAATTTGTTCCCATAGGCTTTCCCTTGTTCAATGGATTTTGATCATATCAACTATTTTCTTTAGTGATAACTCCGTCATAGCAATATGATTCCTTTGGCATGATGTTTTTGGTCTTCCTTACCTCGTGGAAATCCCACACACTTAGCTTCACCTCCATGCATGAAGCAATGGTAGATGAATTTCATTGGAGGCATGCCAAATATTTGAAACAATGACCATACAATGCTTATGGTATGGTGTGTCCACTTGTTGTACCACCACTAATGAGAATCTTCTCACTCTTTTCTCTCTGCCATGGGACTTCCTTAAACAATCGCTCAAATCATTTGGGTTAAGTTGACCATTTTTGACAAATCTCGGGTTGAGTATTTTTCTATCACCTAAAATATTGTATATCACATCAAATATGGAAATACCGACACACAACTACATACACACTATATACTCTCACCGGAAATTTGTTTCATTTCCATCAGCCCTCCCATGAAGGAGTTAGGTCTAGACTCACTTTGATATCATCTCTCATGAGAGAGTCATGTCCAAACTGATAAGTTGGAGAGCATATCTTATT
This sequence comes from Pinus taeda, assembly GCA_000404065.3. Lineage (NCBI taxonomy): Eukaryota > Viridiplantae > Streptophyta > Pinopsida > Pinales > Pinaceae > Pinus > Pinus taeda. The sequence goes on from APFE031199872.1 coordinate 50,631, forward strand.
ACATAAACCAAAATTGTGATTAAGTTCTCTCTATTAAAAATATAAAATACAAATACAAATACAATAAGTTTGGTGTCAATATAAAGAAACTATCATGAACACACAATATTTCAATTGAACAAATATCTCAACCACACACCAATCTAAAGGACTAATTATTTGGAGAGAAACTCTCAAACCAACTAAAACTCAACAACCTTCTAAGTAATAACAAAAAAATTCTTCTTGTAGAAACTAGAACTCTACCTAATAACAACCAATAAACTAAATAATAAAATAAATTTGATCACACTCATACAAGACAAGAATTACGAGTTATACACTCCAACACATATGAAATAATATGTCTTTACTTGGTGAACATATAAAAAATACCTTGTGACTATGGAAAATAAATAAATTTGTTTTGTTATTACTTATTGGGTAGTGTAAATCTCCTTGTTTTTCAATTTCAAGCAACTATCTCATACATGTGTAGCGTTATCTTCTAGAGTCATCACATTCATGTTTGTTGGAATCGACGTTTCAAACCAACCTTCGTGGTTCATCATCAATCAACGTTTCAAACCAACCTTCGTGGTTCATCATCAGGATTAGATCCATGACTGAAATAAGTTAGAACTCAATCAGGTTTAAATAAGGCTAGGGTTGGGATGGGAATGAATACTAGATGACATGTTAGATGATGTAATTTTGCTTTGTTCTAATTTGTTTATTTTAATTTTATTATTAATTAAATAATTATGTTAGTTATCGGTTTTTTAATTCATAATTTAATATCTAGTTTTCTTTTTAGATTTAAAATTAGAATTAGAATTATAAATATTAATTATTATTATCAACTAACTAATAATTATTTGTATAATTAATTAAATTTTATTAATTATACGTTTGAAATGAATATTAATAATATAATATACATATGAATTATATATGATATATACGAATTATTATATGATATATATAAATTATCTTAATTTTAAGTTATGATTGAATGATTAAAAATAAAATAAACTAAAACCATAATTAATACCTAGTGACTAATAATGATTTAAAAACTAATTTATGGTTATGCACACTAAATTAATTATTATTATTAATTCCAAAAATGAATTTAATATTTTGAAATTAAATTAAATAAAAAAATTTATCCTTTAATATTTTTGTGAATGAAGATTAAATGTTTGTAAACTTAATTATATTTTATGCACTATTGATAATAATTTATAAAGATTTATATTATAGAATTGAATATGATGAATATCTGATTTAATTAAACTAAAGTTATTAGATTAATTTTTTTTTATAATTTTTGAAATCACTGAAAATAATTATTATAGAAAGAGTTTATTCTTTATGATTTAAAGGAGAAAGGTTTAATTAAATCTCATATATTTTAAAGAAGAACAACATAAAAACTACCTTTAAACCTATGAGCACCATTAGCAGATGCCTAAAATCTGTTAAATATCCCATTGACCCCAAATTCCACAAAGGGGTTTATTTGGTCCCTTGTTCTTGTGGCAAGACCTACATTGGTGAGACTGGTTGATCAATCTTAACTAGAATTCAAGAACATGCAGCTGACATTAAGCATAACCATTCCAAAATCTCAGCCTTGGCCAAGCACCCCAACAAAACAAATCATCATATTTGTATTGAAAACTCTTGTGTTGTGGCCAAAATTGACCATTATCACCATAGGAAATTCAGAGAAGCTATCGAGATAGGTAAACACCCTAATAACCTTAACTGTGATGATGGTTGGAAAATTAGTGATAATTGGATCCCGACTCTTACCTCTAATCCCTCATTCTCCTAAAAGGTCCTTGCCTTCTCATCCCTCAACTTGACCTCCATGATCTTCCTCTTCATGACAGTAGCCCTAAATTCATTAAACATTTCTCCTTTAAATCATCAAGAATAAACTATTTCTATAATCATTATTTTAAGTCATTTAAAAAAAATAAAAATTTAATCTAATAACTTTAGTTTAATTGAACCCAATATTCATCATATTCAATTCTATAATATAAATCTTTATAAATTATTATCAATTAAGTCTACAAACATTTAACCTTCATTCACAAAAATTTTAAAGGATAATTTTTTTTATTTAATTTAATTTCAAAATATTAAATTCATTTTTGGAAATAAAAATAATAATTAATTTAGTGTG
>APFE031199874.1:0-12835 GCA_000404065.3 Pinus taeda
CTTCATTAATTGCGGGTTAACCACTTACAAATATTAATATGGGATTTATTGACTCTTGACTATGACGTGATCCCATGAAATGAATAAGGGGGTTAGGGTGGGACCCTAACAATGAACAACAAGTTCTCCAACTTTTAAAAGATAATGCCACTTTGGTGTAGAGTCGAATGAAAAAACAAGTAGATCAACATCATAGTGAAAAATGTTTTGATGTAGGTGATTGGGTATTTTTACAGTTACATCTCAAGCAAGCTATTTATGAGAAGGAAATGTTGGCAATACTACACGCATTTAAGAAATGGTGACCTTACCCAATGGGAAGACACTTCAAGGTAAAAATGGATCTTGATAGTCTTAAATACATTTTAGAACAAATATTATCTTTAGAAGAACATAAAAAATGGGTCACAAATAAGTTGGGTTATGACTTTGACATCATCTACAGAAAAGGCAAGAAATGTTTTGTTGCAGATGTACTCTCAAGAAAGGATGAGGATGTGGAAGCATTGTTTTGTGCTATTTCAAATATCAAACTAGATTGGGTAAAATAAGTAAGGGATGAATGGAAGAAGGACAAAGAAGTGTGGCCACTCACTCAAAAGCTACAGAATATCCTTGTTCAAACAATATTGTCAGAACTTGATGAGGAATCAAAAATCATATTAGAACCTCGAGCAGTCACAGAAATAAGAACCTGACAGCTACAAAATCAATCAATTTTAGAGTATCTCATCAAGTGGAATAACTTATGTGTTGAATATTTCACATGGAAGGATAAAATTTTTATATAGAAGCATCAGGAAGTACTCAAGCGTTGAGGACAACACTTTTTAAAGGAGAGGGGCATGTTAGGCCCCTATACTACTAGTGTAACCCCTTATTTTTATTAGTACAACCCCCTTATTATATTGTTCTACCCATGTAGTCCCCATAGAAGCCCCCTGTTGTTATTAGTGTGCCCCATAGAAGCCTACTATTGTTATTATTGTGCCCTTACATTATTATTGTTATGTCGGAATTGATTATATTATGACCCCTTAGACTCCTATATATAGAAAGGAGGTCTTGTCATTTGTATCATCCAAGAATTGTTCATTTATGTAATGTAAAGGACCTTGCCCCCTCGAAGAGGCTGAATTCTAAGGCGTTGATCTATCTTTTCTATCTTTTTGTGAACTGGTTTCATAACAAACCCCTCTACTACTTTACATTAATTCAAATGAAAATAGAAATAATTACAATGTCTCGCTTCAACTCTAAAGCACACCATGCACTAAAATCCTATTCTCCTACATCCTGACTTGATCTAGCCAACACTTAGCCAATTCAAGCCTGAATCAACATCCTATTTCCTTTCACAATTATGGAGGATTTAAGCTCCTAAAAGATAGCAAAATTCCCTATTTCCTAGCACAAATCCTGAAATAATTGATCACCTACTTAGTGAAAAGGCATTGTACTCTCAACAATAGACAAATATAAATATAAACATTCCTTTTCCTCCACATAAACTACAAAATTCAAATTCCATAAATGATTGTGTCTATTTTTAGCTAATTGACTAGTTGAATGAGAGATCATTGAGCTAACAACAATTCTACTACTCAATTGACCTTCAGCCAGGCTCAATTAAAGACTTGAGCTCAATTAACTCAATTCAAATAACAATAACTCAACTAGATTTCTAAATATTACCAATCAATATATGCACAACTTTACTTCTAGCCTACAAACTTGAATTTACTGAGCAAACTAGTAGACAAGGCCATGTCACGCAAGTTAACTACAATCCAAGTCATCCTCCTAGTGTGGAAAATCGAATTACTTAATTTGAATAAGGCACAAGTCAAAATTGAGTATTTTTCACTCACCCAATAGGAATCAGGTAGTTATTAGCTCATTTATGAACTCTACTTCCCACTTCCAAAGACAACATAATGACTTTTAGGGAAGTTATGGACCATTTCATATCCTTAATTCATAATTAATCTAGTTATTCAGATTGGATTCCTAGGACTTAATGAATGCTTAATTAATAACCAAGATTAACTTGCATCCTTGATCTCTTTCAGCCAGATGTAGCTTATGTACTACTTTTTACAATTTTTATTTTTATTAACAACATAATAAACACAAGATTTACATTCAGCCTTTATAAGTTTATCACACTCATAAAATCTTTCCAAATAAGTCTATTTAAAGTTAGGAAACCATCACACTTAAATAAATATACAAATTTGCAACAAAATCTTCAAGTAAAGGGATATCACATCCTCCTCCGCTTGAATTTGATATCATCCCAATGTTTGCCCATAACTTCTAGAATCCATTCCAACATTTTATTTTAAATTCGAGATTCATATGCTTCTTCAAAAACATCCCCCAACTCCCATGTTACCTCTTTTGTGTTGAAATGATTCCTTTGAACTTTCACTTGCACTATATATCTATTCCAAAGCATGATTAACCTTACGTCTAAAATATGTTGAGGTTCTTCGAGGAACTCTCCCTCCATTTCTACCTGTACAACATTCCAATCAATTTTATGAGTTGAGTGATATACATATTTCTTCAAAAAAGGATACATGAAATACGTTATCAATTTTTATATTTTTTATAAGAGAAAGATGATAAGAAATTGGTCCAATTCTGGCTATAAAACCTCAAAATGTCAACAATATCTAGGTGATAACTTGGCATACTTTCCAAGTCTGAGAGTGATTTTGTTTGGTTTCTGATGCAGGGTAGGCCTGCATAGAACCAGGATCTCCATCGTTTTACTTTCCCCAAGAATACAATCCAACCGACCCACCTGTTCCAATCTCTTCTCCAGGTGGTGAACTCTGCCCAGGAATAATCCCCCACGCTGTAAGATAGCAAGAGAGTGCTTGGTTTGGTGTTGCTATTCTCCATAGGAACTACAGCAAGCCACAGTGATTGATTTATTTGATACATATATATAAATGCCCAGAAGTAGTGGTATCAACTATCCATGTCCAACAAGGAGGAAAGAGGCTCAGTTCTGCAAACACTAGTCCATCCTCCCTTCACGCATACTGGCGGCCTCAACTAAACAAAGAATCTGGCGCTCTCAATGCACAAATGCGTCCTCTAGCAAGGGGTTTTCGCACAGCCCACAACAGTATATACAGGCCTCGATCACAATATTTCGACCTTCACAATGATAAAATATGCATCACGTTCAACACATGTCCACTGGTCAATTAGCAGTCAAACCACCATTATCTCGTGGCCCAATAGAGTCCATTCATCAGCTAACACGTTCTTTACGTTGTGTTTTCAAATCGCCCCATCATCAGTAAGTAAAGAACAGCTCTATCGACGGACAGCAAGGAAAACCATAAGGTAAAGAACGCAACGCTCCTTTCTATGCCTGCAAACTCAATAATCGGCCAGCAACAAGGTAATAGACACGCATGGCACTCTGAGGACGAGACTCTGCCATCAATATATGATATGAACTCTAACCTTAGTTGGCAAGGACGTTATCAGTTAATTTCAAGTCTGCCATTGAAATCACAGGTCGACAGCGTAACAACGAAAAAGAAACACTATAAGTTGTTTAACACACTGTAAATATATTTAACTGCTCGCTTGCCAAGGTATTAATATGCAGATCATTATGGAACATGCGATCGATTGGAAATTTAACCAGATATCTAAACATAACATCTATTCTTCAGAAATAGATTCAGAAATTCATAAACCCCATTCTTTCCCGTCAACACTACAATATTGATATTAACAATACCAGTTCCTTCAATTCGGTGCAGAAATACAACCAATTATAGTATCGATTGTTTAAATCGATTTCCCATTTTGTTTCATTTAATGGCATTAACAATGATCTCGCTACCAGATTATAAAAATGGGCATTATTCATTTAAACCCAATTGCAGAGGATATATTCCACTCCAGAAATCAACTTACACAATTCTGAAACCAGTTTTTATATTAACAATGAAAGCACTTACAGACTTTGTTTTTGCCGGATGTGCGACAGTGATGGCCTTACAATTGCCGAAGGCTTACAAGCCTTGGCTACCCAAGGTTTTCTCCTTTCTATTCTACCACACTCTCTCACACTCTCTCCTTTTCAATGTCTTTGAGGATTCATTATTTATAAAACTTAGCATGATTAAAAAATCCTAAAATCACTCAACTAAAACTCTAACTCTACATGCAATGCATACAAAGGTCTATTGATGCTTTATTCCATCTTTTCCTGTTTTAAGAACAAGAAAAGCCTCCTTATCCATGATGATCCATATTCATTGCTTTATGCCTAAAAGCACTCCCTATTTCCTATTTTCTTATTTATTTACTTTGGAAACATCTAATTAATCACACTGACTTGTAACTTAGGAAAATAATTCTAGAATGCTTGACCCCCTATGACTGTTATTTACAATAATTTCTCTTGGGCTGAATGCTCCCGCATCAGTTTGAGTTTTAAGTAAACATGATCACCAAAATTGAATTATTTGTGAACTCTTTTCAAGTATGCATAAATCTTATGTCGATATTGAGTTGTTTATAAATTATACTTAACATGTTTAACCACTTTTTCCATTTCTTTGAGTATATACATTCCCAACACTAACTGATTTTCAAGATGGTCCCATCTTAGAGGCACTTTGCATCTTCTTCCATGTAGTACCTCAAAGGGGCTCATCTTCAAATAAATTTGATATCCATTATTATAGGAAAACTAAACTAAGTGGAGATAGTCATATCACTTAGTTGGCCTATCCATAACATACATTCTTAACATATCTTATAAGCTTTGATTGATTCTTTTGTATTTGACCATCAGTTTGAGGATGATAGAGTGGCCTAAAATTTAAATTTATTTTCATAACTTCAAATAAACCCTTCCAAAATTTATAAGTGAGCTTGGCATCACAATATGAAATAAAAGTTTTTGGCATACCATGCAACCTAAAGATCTACTTCCTGAATATTTATACTATGTTAATGGCTTTAAGGGTTGATTTTATAGGAGTAAAGTGTGTTGCTTTAATGATTTTATTTACCACTACCATAATAGCATCATGTTGCCTCCTAGTTTTTGGTAAGCCAGTGACGAAGTCCATTGATATTATTTCCCATTTCCATTCTCGAATGGGTAAGGGTTGTAACAACCTAGTTGGATGTTGATGGGATGCCTTCACCTATTGACATTCCAAGCATTTATCTATGCGTTTAGCATCTTTTGTTTTCAAGTTAGGCCAATAAAATTGTTTCCTCAATGCAACTATTAAATTTTGATAACGAGGATGCCTAGCTATTGGTTTTGTTATATAACTCATCTAATACAAACACTTTTAGATTTGGATCATTAGTGTTAGCACCTAAATCTGCCTTAGGCTGAAAGAAGGCAAAATTCAGGGTAACCACAAACCACGCTCAGTCAGGTAGCTAGCCCTACCAGAACATGAGAGGGCTCTCTCCGAGTCACACTCAGTGAATAAGTGAATGAAAAGGCCTGAGATGACTTACAGTGAACTAATTGTCTTAGGCTATTAAGTGAAAATGAAAATAAGAATTGATTTTCATGAATGACTATGTTTCTGGGATGTTATGGGACCACTGGACGTCAATGAACAGAGAACTTAATACAAAGGCACGGATTATTTCGTGAGGCAAGGTAGGTGGAAAAACTAGAAATTTAGTTTTAAGATAGTGCAGAATGGAGAGATTGATTTAAGAGGGTGAAAAGGGCATGGACAACATGAATCCTTTTCAATAGAAGAATGAACATTGAACATGAAATTTTCCCACAGGCGGAGCAATAAAATTGAATTCTACCTTAGCTAACTTAGAAAATTTCAATGGAAATGAATATGAAATGAGCTACGAAACATATAAAGGTACATATGAAACATAAGAGACACATTTTCTACACTCACAACCACATGAATCTCATGAAATAGAGCCACTACCTTTCATTAGTCCTCTGTAAAAAATATACAATGCAGAAACAGAGTTTCTTTCCCACAGTCTCCCAGAAGTTACAAGACAACCAACCCTTTGCCAATAGTTTGCATACAATATATAGAATGTGCCATGAAGAGATAGAATGCCCAAGGGTTGGGGAGTTACTCGAATTATCACAAAATGAAGGCAGAGAGCCAAACATCAGCTACAGGTGTAGCGCCACAAACATGACAAATGGCTTGGGTGGCCCTTTGCCTTCCTTTACCACTTGGATAACTGACCATCTGGAGTGAAAATACTTATAAAACTGCCTTAGGTACCAAAAAATTGAAGTACGTATGAGTGGGACCACCTACAAAAAGTTGGAAAGTGAAATTTCGCGAAATAAAGGCATTCTGGCACTTTTTCCTATATGTGCCACGCCCTTTTCCTATATGTGTCACGCCACTTTGAGGCCCGTTTTGAGGCACTTGGTGGAATCCAAAATGTGCGCAAGTGTGCTTTTTCAAAAGCCTTTCCTGTTTACTTTCCAAACCAAGTGGAATTTTTGAATTTGGAGCTCATTTTCCCCTCCAAATATTCATTCTCCTAAGACTGCTTCCTGTGTGTCAAAATAGGGGTGGTGAAGCCATTTTTGAGTGTATTTTTCCCTTTTGGTGGCCAAGATCTTCTCCAAATTTCTTGCTCCCAGTGCCAGTAATCGATATTTTTCATGCCAAATCCAAAAACGCAAACCATTTCTCATTTGGAGCTTTCAATCTTACGCGTCGCACTGGTGACGCGACACGTATAGAGAAAAAACCTGTTTTTGTGCCAAAAATTTGTCATGTGACCAAAATTTCCCCAAATTTCTTGAAATTTGGGTTGGAGGTCCTCTATGAAGTGCTATGTTGTGCGAAGGAAGCTTCAGCAAAGATTCGAAGCCAATCTTGCTCTTTTGCCTCTTTTGCCTCTTTTGTTGCTTTGCTCAGTTTGCCTTTAAATTCCTTATTCATGCCTTGCAAACATGATTGCGTGCTCAATAATGGTTTTTCTTGTGCCTGAGCATGTACTTGTCCTTTTTCTCTTTCACCAATCATTGTGTGTCTCCATCTCATACTCTGATGAATGTTGTGAAGCCATGACTACTGTGTATATTGTACATAGGCTTCCCTTTGATGATGGTGTGAGGCTGGGTGCCTTTGTAATGTCTATTACCAAGGGGAACAATGAAACAAGGATTGTTAGGAATGGAGTGATGAAATGGGGATAGGGTTTATAGGGAGAATTTTGTTATGGATATGGGAGGAGTTTGGGGTATTTTGATGGGGTAGGGTTTGGGTTTTCTATTGAGAAATAGGAGGAGGGGGAAAGGGAATATGAGTTTGGCAGTGTTAGGGCAGTGGTAATAGGAGAAATGACATGGGGGAATAAAAAATAGGGGTAGGGTAGGAAAAATCAACCCTTGGCAACAATGACACTATTACACAACCCTGGAAAATGGTATTTTCCTTGGTGTCTTCTTGTGTTCGCTTTATGAAATGTTTTATTCATTCAGTCACCGGCAATAACCCACCATATCTTTATGAAATTTGATGCACAAGTGATTTTGAGAGCCTACCTTGCAATTAGAGGGGCTTCACAAAATATTTGAGGGGGTTTTGGCACGTTCTGGGCGTTTTGTTTCTGTGCGCCACGTCCCTGTCTGTGTGCACCGCGCTCCTGGTTATATGCGTCGCGCTCCTCCTCCTGTGCATTGTGCTTTTTCCGGAAGACTTTTGGAGGTCTTCCCGGTGTCCAAATTGGGAGTAGGATAGCGCGTTGGAAACGTATTTGAGTATACTTTCCAAACCAACTAGAATTTGTCAATTTTAAATTTATTGGCCATGTCAAAAACCAAATCTCCCAAGACTGGTCAAAATGTGCCAAATGAGGCTGCCTCAAGGGAGAGTGCCATTGCAGTCAACTTTTGAATGCGTTCCGAAACCCCAAATTGAGCTCATGATAGCTCATTTGAAATATATTTGTCTCGCGTTATCATTGGGATCATCAAGAAAGTCATTTGGTGAATGCAACTAGGAGAAAACGTGATATTCCCAAGGTCACTCAAGAGGTGCATCAATTCTCTCGAGGCAATTGTATTTTTGACATTTATTCAAAACCATGACACCTGTCTAACAAGTGAAGGAATTGTTTCTTCCTTGGTCTGTTGTGGACAAAAAACTCTCTCAGGTTTTCCAAATTCATATTTCCTTGCTCAGAAACATCATTTGAGTGAAATCTATTCCGATTTGTGGGACAAGGGATTTGTCGAAATGAAGCGAAATGAAGGGGATAAGTGGCTTCTAAATTCTTGGGAAAATTCTTGGAAGTAGGGAGGGATGTTAGGAAGTAGGGGAAAGTGGAATCTCAGAAATTGAGTGATGGGAAGGGGTCGAAGAAGTAAGTGTTTGATAAGGTACTTTAAGGATAGGGGAAGGTGTATGAACATTAGGATACAAGTTTTTCCGATGATTTGAGCTTCCAAGAGAAATTGCTTTCAAAACCCTAGGAGAGGGAAATGACCTTACCTAGGCACAAAATAAAGCATGAACAAGGTGTAAAATGACCGACTGGAACTTGACATGATGATGAAAACCCTCTGAATGATGGTAGACTCAGCTGAATAGTGACATAGACTGGCATTTGGACAACTTTGAAAGGAGTGAAAGCAAACCCTAGACCTAATGCCTAGTGACCATATTTTACTTGAAGACTCACTGAAATGATAACATTTGACCTTGACACCTTAAAATCACTTATGTTAGAGCATGTTTGATCATTGGAGGAAGGCTTCAAAGACTATCACTAACAATTAGGAAAGTAAATTATGTCTCTATACATTAGAAACCCTTGATTTTTTTATTGAAAATGAACTTCTTCTTCAGCTAATAGTTCAAGTTTCTAAAATTTCTCTTTAATTTTCATGTATCCTTGATCAGAATCTGCAGCTGATTTGATCTTTTCTATCAAATTTGTTTCCCAACTAATTGTAGAAATGGCACAAAATTTATTTAATTTTATGCTCAAGGAACCAACAAAATTTTTTTCTTTCGCTTTAATGTGTACAATTTCAAAATCATACTTAGTAAGGAATTCCAACCGTATTTCTTGCCTAACATTCACATTTTCCAGGAAAAATATGTATTTGAGAATAATATTTTCTATTTTTAGCTAAAATTGCCTTCCTATGAGATAATCTCAATGTATTATTAGATAGTGAATGATAGATGATAGTTCTAAGTTAAGTGTGGCATAGTTCTTCTAATTTTTCTTTTAACTTTCTGGATTTGTAGTTAATTAGATGAACTTATTACATTAAAAAAACCTCCCAAGCCTTCCTTCCCAACATCTGTTAATACTACAAAACCTTTATAATGGTCACCTAGTTTTAGATTGCAACAGTAGTTGATGACCTCTTTGAGTTTTCAAAGCTACCTCAACACTTCCAAATCCATTCAAAATTTTTCCAGTTATTTTGCAAAGAATTAATTGGATGTGCTAGTTTAGAAAATACTTTTATAAATCTTATGTAATAACCTATAATTCCCTTGGAGGATACACTATTAGATACATCTTTAGGTACTAACCATTGAGTAATAGCTCTTATATTTTCTAGATTCACAATAATCCCTTCCTCAAATACCACATGTCCCACGTATTGAATTTGTTTATGGTAAAATGTGTATTTTCTAAACTTAACATCCAACTCATTTTCTCTAAGTGTTTGAAGAGAAACCTTCAAATGTTGATCATGTTCTTCTTTACTCTTTGAGCAAGCTACAATATCATATATGAATATATTGACAAATTTGTCTATAAAATGGCTAAGCACACTATTCACCAAGCACATGAAAGTGACCCATGCATTAGTGAGTCAAAATGGGAGTAAGACGAACTCATAATGTCTATATGTTGTTTTGAATGTTATTTTGTGACGATCCTCATCGTTAATCCTAATCTGATGGTTTCTAGATCATAAATCAATTTTTGAGAAAATTGAAGCTCCTTTGAATTGATCAAACAAGTCACCAATTTAGGGCAAAGAGTACTTGCCTTTGATGATCATTTTATTAAGTTGTTTTTAATCTATACAAAGCTTAAGATTATCATTTTTATTCTTAATGAATATGACCAGTGCACAGCAAGGTGAGTCACTAGGTATTATATACTTCTTATCATGTAGTTCTTACAACTAAATCTTTAATCCAATTAACTTAATAATTGTTATTTTATATGGGGCTTTTGATACCGAAACAACTCAAGGAATGAAATCAATCGTGAATCTATATCACTTGGTGGAGGAAGTCTTGGTATATCGTTAGAGAAGGCATATTTATATTGCTCCAATATACGGTAGTCTTTTAGAGATGGTTTCTGACTATTACAAAAAAATATCTTCAATCTAGATTGCAAACATTTGGAAGCCTTTACGAGAAAATTTATTTAGTTGTAAGGTAAGAATTTCCCTACCAAAATATCTCTTGGAACTCCTTTTACTTTAAAAGCTTCCCCTTCATCATTAATGCAAGAAAAATATTTTTTAGGAATTTTAAAACCACTATGTGTGGTTCCTACCAATAAATACCAAAAGAATATCATATGACCCCAAAGGTTAAATGTTTATATTTAAGTGAGTGTTCCTTCTATTCATATTAAATAAAAAATATTTTCTATTTCTATAAGTTTCCTTTTATCTCTTGTGGCCAATTGTGCTAACGAGAGCTTACTTTACTTTACCTTTCTGAGTCCAAATATTTCAATTGTAGCAAGGGAAATTTAACTTAAAGTAGAACCAAGTTCAATTAGTACTACTATAATTTTCTTAAACTTATTACCTTAGATTTCCACCATAGTAGAGTGATGATCCCCTTGTCTCCCATCTAGAGCTACACTAGTCCTTTGGATATTACAAGAAATATCACCAACTGTAGAAGCTTCTTGCAGATTATTTACTATCATTTTTTTAGAGGGTTTTGTTGACAATATCCCCACAAACGGTTCTCATTGCAACCCCAACATTTAATTGGTTGTCTCACTGATTCACAAAAAAATATTTTTCCTACTCCTACTTCTTGTCCATTCTTTTATCCAAATTTCCTTTGCTAATTTACACTTCTATTGTAGTTTCCCATTTATTGGAAATATGTTGTGATTGATGGCAAAGGAAAAGAAAATACAATGGAAAATATTAGAAAAGACAATTGAATTGATAAATATGTTGTCATTGATGGAAAAGGAAAACATTGTTGGTAAAGTCAAAGGCCGCAGTAAATCTTTTTGGAAGAGGCAAGAAAATGGCAACTCCAAATGCATTGGTAAATATGTTATCATTATTAGCAAAGGAAAAGGCAAAGGTAATTGTAAAGGTGGAAGAGCATGGAAAATGATTAATCACAAGAATATTATCATGGTGGAAATGATGGTATAGAGAATTCGGAGCCCATTTTTGAGTATAATATCATTGCATAAGTAGGTAAATCCTAAAAATATTGAAAGATCTCACAAAAATAGTTCTAGTGATATGTGGAAGTATGAGAATGGCCTCCTGGATCGAATGTTACATCCAGTCAAAGTTGGTGACCTGAAGTCAAAGTTAGTAAAGTTAAAATGTTATTGTAGGAGCCTTGGTGCATATCCAAAGTTGGCAAAAGTGCCAAACTCAGTGGTAAATCTAAGTGGAGAAGAAAAACATAGGACTTGGTAGACATGGCTGACAACATAGTAGTGGGAAGCACTTCTACGAACGCAGGAGGATCCCGCCTGACAACCTAACCTAACAGAGTTACCCTGACGGTATGGTGAAGATGTATCATATTAGCACCGGAATGAATGGAGTGGGATGATGGCAGGTGATGAGGCCATTCTAACGCACATACCCTGATGGGTGAACCCCAAAGGATTACAAAGGATGCAATAAACGAAAGTCTCGAGCGATGGATGGTAGGACACATCGATGAAACATCGTCCAATGGGAAGCAACCCAGCGGCCTTCACTTTGATAAATCGGTCCGCTAAGGGCTACCCCAAAGGTCTAACAATGAGGGGGTGAAGCGAAGCACTATCCTGATGGAAAAAAAAGGAAATGGCTTGAACCGAGTTCTCTTTTCTAAAAATATTCGCAATTGAAATTGGTGCCAAAATGAAGGTCGTAGGGCCCTTTCTCTCTCCTCGAGTAGGACATGTGGTGACATGCGATCGTCACTAACATCGAAGGATAATGACCTTCAAACAAAGAAATTAGAGCATGACACATCACACTCATATTTAGAATTTTCGGGCACCCGAAAGCGGCATTTCTTGGTGACACATGTCACTAATAATTGTTTGACACATGGTACAACTGACGACAGAATGGCATCACCCTACTTGATGGATCCCGGCTAGATGATAATAGTGCACAAAAGGGATGCACTCAACAAGAGGTGTCAGGATCATGAGGCAACTAACTCATCATGAAGAGTTTTTCTTCAAGTACTATTGTTGCAATGGGAGGACCCCACCTCGATAGCTTATCCCAGAGGATAAACCCTGAGGGTTTTGTTAATAGAGCAGAAATGCAATGCCTCGAGATGTGGGCGATGAGACATGTTGCATTGATAGGTGGATAATTACATCCAATATGTAGGGATAAGAAGAATTTGTTTGCACAGTTTAAAGAATGGTTGGGATAAGTGTGGGTCTTAACCCTGTCCAGAAATTACCTGCGTACAAATTCTAAATCACAGGAAAAATAAAAATGCAAGAGCATAACACATAAAACACATATACATAGATATTTCTCACTGGATCTCAAAACTGAGACTACCAGCTTTATCTTTTCATTATACTCCTTTCAATGTTACAATACATATTT
>APFE031199883.1:4179-28860 GCA_000404065.3 Pinus taeda
AAGGGGGAGATTGTTGGCATTATGGCACAGGTTTGGAGCTATGGCGTAGGTGTTGTCCTTGATGGCAACTCTCTTTGGTAACAGATCTCAGTTCAGACACTCAGAAAGAAGAAAAATACATATACACAGGTCCATCTAGACGAAGACGCGTAGACACGCGGGTTATACATTACAAAAGCGCGTATATGTTGGGGATCATACTTTTGGTCCATGGCAGTTAGATCTTGGAACTTGAAACTACGTTTTGGACCATGGCATCTCGTCAGATGTGTTGATCCCTAGTTTTGGGTTCATGGTATTGAAATGTTATGGTTTTGGACCATGGTATTGAGGAAGGCCTAAGACTATAAAAGAGGAAGGAGATCATGTGACAAAGCACCATCTGAATTATTATTGAAGATCTGAAAAACGGCTAGACCTGGTATATTGGATGGTGACGCAAATCTGGATCTGAAGGAAGGAGGAACCTTAGCGCAAAAGGAAGGATAAGGTCTATTCATGGGTCATAATCTTTAAGCCTAAATGATAATATCTCTGTATGAATTTGATCTGCTTGATGTGGCGCTTATCTGATTTATAAGTATGATAATCTGGGTTAATTAGTGATTGAATATCTGGAAGAGTGTGTTGTCCTTTATAGATCTGTACGCAGGTTCAGTGAAGCGAAGGCGCGTATACACGCCGTTCAGGGGAAGTAAAGGCGCGTATACGCAGGTTGTTCCATACGCAGATGCGTATGCACACAAGTTGCAGATGGTTGAAATTGCGTATATGCCTTAAGTTGTGATCTAGCTGTTTCTGCTTATTGCTGCTATGTTTTGGGTTCTGTTTCTGCTGTGTGGTTTCTGGTACAGTGTTCTGTGTACAGCTGTCAGAGAAGTATCTACTTGTTTCAGATCTAGTTGGTGAAAAGGAGATTGGTTGATGATTGTTTGATGTTCATGGATCCAGTTTGAAAATTGATGAAAAGTGGTCCCTAGAAGAAAGAGAAGGTTGTAGCCTTCTGTAGGCCGGCACCTACGTACTAGTATCTTGGCTAGTGCAAAAGTTAAAGGGGGTTGTTGCTCCCTTCCAGGAGAAACTGGAGAACGAGAGAGTTGTAGCTCTCTGCAGGTTGCAGCCTGCGTACTGGTAAAGCACTGCACCAGTACATTATAAAAGAAGTTTCTAATTAAAGAAAGATAGAGACGAATTGCAGCAGGTGGTTTTCACCCACATTGGGTTTCCACCTTATATCTTGTGTTCTTGTGTGTGATTGTCTTTCTGCTCTGTTTTACTGTCTCTGGTTACTGGTTATTTGATTCCGCATCACAGATTAACAATCATCATCAGAAAGATAAAGTAAATTAAAAGTTTTCTTTGTATACGCAGGTTTCCTTCTGCATAGTTGCATATATATGCGGGGTTTAACTAACTGAAGTAGCGTATACAATTTGTTTTTGAAAAAGGAATATTTGACTTGATAATACTGATTCACCCCCCCTCTCAGTATTATTTCCAACACACATATAAGCCAATAAATTTACAGGTGATATACCAAGGAGAAAGAGCTCTTACTAATGAATACAAAATCCAATCAGGTATGAGACCACAATCCCATTCCAGTTCAGGGATTCCTAGGCCGTGTGTCCTTTCTTTCAGAGACCACTTCACTTAGTTTTGAAACCATCCAGAAATCCACCTTAACCAAATAAAAGAGAACCCATCACACCATAGCTATCTGGAAATGGAAATTCAAAGCTGAAGAACAATGCCACACTTGGAAAAAGCCATGCCAATGACATCAAGAGAACCAAATACACACATGCATATACCATGCATGCCAAATATAGCAAGGAAATTACGTATGTATATCAATACCTGCAAATAATCCCGATGTAGCTGTTTGATCCTACTCTTCCTTGCTTGATCTTTGCTTCCTCTTTACCTTCTTTGATTTCCTTGATCCAAATTTGAAGCACTTGATTCCACTCTTCCTTTCTTGATATTTGTTTCCCTTTTCTCTCTTTTCCTTCCTTAACCTTCCTTCCTCCAATGCTAGAGTGCTAAAAGAATACTCTAAATGTTTAAGAGTATGAGAGAGTCGAGAGAAGAGACAGAGCTCCAAATCTGAACTAACAAAAGGTTGTGAACTAATCCTCATAAGGATTTTTATTAATGAGCACTCAATTTTCCATTCTTTTCCTTCATTTTCCTCCTCACATGCAACCTATGACCTTTCACCTTTCTATTCTCCTAATTTCCTTTATTTTCGTAAATAAAATGTCAATTAATGTCACTTTGTCTTTTCAAAGCCTTTTCCATTGCCTTTTCCAATTTCCTTTAGCCATAATAACAAAAATGAACACTGACTAGGATGTGTTGCCCAATATTCATCTTGGAATGTGTGTCCCATGACCTTGGTCTTATATATATATATATATATATATATATATATATAATATAATATAATTATATATATATATATAGATATATTTTACATAAATTTTGAAGTGGGGTTGTTACAACAACTAATTAGTAGTAGACAATACATATATTCAAAATTACATATATATTAGAAATTACTAATAAGTAATATCAGACAACAATGTAATCGAAAAATTTATTAGAGGAAAATATATATTTATAAACATTGAAAACAAATCTCTCTCAAAAAAAGTCATCAATTTTCTATTCAATAACCATTTTTAAGATATATAGAAACAAAGATGTGATGGTTGTTTGAAGAAACAAATAATATAAATATTTTGTAAATCTAGCCACTTATTAAACAAAATTAAAAATACATTATTTCTTGAATTTTCAAAACAAACTATAGATTTAAAATAAATAAATAAATAAATGAAAATCATCAAAATATTCTTCTAGGAAATAAATTATTTCAAACATTATCAAAGAAACAAATTATTTCAATAGTAATTTTGAAGCATTAAATTATTAAAACTACTCTTAATGATATATCTAATAATAGCTCGAGAGACACTATTAAGAAATAATTAGTGATCAAAAGTTGTGATAGCTAAAACTAAATGAAATAGATGTCTAATATCAATCTTCCTACAAACAGTTAACAAGATTGTCTAGCTTCTTCATCACCAACTAATTACTAACACAACAACTGTAACATTTACAAACATTACCATCCAAATCCAAAGACATAAAGACAAACAACTCAAAGCATCCAAACACAGACGTATAAACCATTCAAGAGAAGCAACATAGACTAAAGTAAAGAAGATAATTGTATTGTCATGTCAAGCAAAGAAATCATAATGTAAATTTCAAAGTATGAAGTTTATCTCAAACATATACAATATAATGATAATCTAAGAATGTGACATTGTTGCCCTCAATTGTACAAACCATTGAAGATAAGCAACATAGACTAAAGTAAAAAAGAGAATTGTATGGTCATGTTAAGCAAAGAAAACATAATGTAAATTTCAAAGTATGAAGTTTATCTCAAACTTATATAATATAATGATAATCTAAGATGTGACATCGTTACCCTCAACTGGAACCAGGTTAGATCCATCTAACTTCAGATCTATTATGCGCTGAGAGGGATCAAATCCCTTGAGGTGCAATCCTTTCCTCAAGTTATACACTCCAAAAAGAGGGTTTTCATTTTGAGGGTTTTAATCCCTCTTGGCACATGATAAATTGAAACTTAGATGGATCTACATTGGTTTTAAGAAATCATTGTCGCCCTTCACATTTGAAAAAAGCCAATAGAAAATCATGAAGAGAGACTCAAACCAGTATAAATATTAAATTCGAGAGACTCAAACCAGTATAAATATTAAATTTATTTTATTAGTGTGGTACCAGAGGAAAGAAATAGTGAATTGAAGTGAAGGAGAATGAATTAGAGGAATAAAGAATGAAAGTAAGGGGCATGTGGAAAGGAAGGTACAAAGGAATGAAAGGAAAAGACTTGTTTTACATTTTCTAAGTTGCTGATTAGATTTTCTAAGAGAAGAATCGTATAAGATTAGTGTTTGAGATAAATTTTAATTCTCTATATGAAAGAACATTAAAAACTATTGGGTGAAAGTGAAATCTTGACAATTTACCTAATTTTTTTTCAAAACAAAACTAAATTTGTAGAAAGCCCATTGCAATATAAGACCTTTATTCCAGAATTACATGTTAACATCAATCTTTATAAAAGTTTAACATTGATGAAGAATTAAGAAACTGAGGACTCTGATCAGTTAATTCAACCTAAACAAATTCAACTTTAAATAGATTAAATGGTAATAAAATGAGTTAAGTTTTGGACTTTTTGGTTAAAGTTACGCTAAACAATTTTTGGTTAGATTTTTTTGTTATTTAATTTTGTTTTTGTTATTTAAGAGTTATTTTTAAATGTATAAATTGATTAGCACTATTAAAAATATCAAAACTTTTGTGTAGGAGACGATAGACTTCTCATTCCAACCAAATTTAAGTCAAATTCAACTAGAGAACGTGCCCAAAGCTTATTTAAGTCAAATTCAACCAGAGAACGTGCCAAAAGCCTAAGAAACGAATAACAACTTGACCACAATCGTCGGGAAAAAAATAATGGAAGTGTTTTGGTTGGTCACCGCTACTTTATTGTCCATCATCCCCCTCTCCTTGATATTTTCAAGCATATGCACCACTTGCTTTTATGTGGCAGGCGTTTCGGTAGCACGGTCAAACTACGCAGCAGGGTAACAGCGAAATTAAAATTATGCGGAAAGTGAGGGACGACTTTTAGGGCGATTGTGACCGATAAAATCTCAGCATTCTAGATAAAAGGCGACGTGGTCGAGGCACCACGTTACCACCCTTACAGAATTGTACCGTCCACCTTTGTAGGTTTGTAACAATTCAGTATATGGATTCATCCACGCCTAATCCAAGAGTTGAATGAATACTCTCCAATTTTCTTGAATATTCAGTTATATTCTGCATAAAAAAATCGGTCGTGTGCGAAGAATGTAAATGGCCAGCTTCGCAACGACCCCATAGAGCCGTGAATTTCGTCAATTTGAGGACCTTTGAATCATAGATTTTTTTATATGTTGACAACAAAGTCGGATTTGCTCGCCTTAAAATTTAAAACTTAAAACCTTATTAAATCAAAATCCTAAACCATATTATGTAAAAACCTTGTTAGATATAAAACATTATACATTCGATTTTATATATGTGCTAAATATGTCGGGCGACTCAGCATTGCCTTTATCCCGAAGGTAAGGGCAGCGCCTTCAATCATAATTAACCATAATTAAAACTTAAAACGTTATTAAATAAAAAGCTTACACTATATTATATATAAACCTTATTAAACATAAAATATCATAGATTCGATTTGATATATATGCCAAATATGGTGCGGTAGGTCAACATTGTCTTTATCCAGAAGGCGAGGGCAGCGCCTGCTGCATCGTGTACAAAGTACGAGATCCGGTTTAATGAGAAAAGTGGTTCAGCTGGACGGAATCGACCAGTTTGCTTTTATTGTTTATGTCAACTTGTTTCCTATGATGCCCTTCCAACGACGTGTTCAAACGGAAAATAACAACACGTTGGATTGTGTTCCCTGCGGAAGCTTCCACCGTCATCCGGGATTTCCTGTGATCCAACCCTCGCCAACTATCTATATATAATGTACACCAGATTTGGGGTGCCCATGATGTGGTGCGCATTAATAACTTAATTCTTTGCGTTAACTCTGAAGGTCCTGAAGGAAGAAGGATCTCTGATATAAGAAGGCTCTTAATCATAGCATTTATTTGCCGGGATGGACGCCTGCTCACAAGTTTTTCAGAACAAGCGAAGGAGAGATGAATATTCCAATGGTGGACTGGCTGCGCCAGAAGCGAAGCGAACAAATAGGGGAACATTGGGTTATGAGTCATGACAATGATCTCATAACTTCTACGGGAAAGATCGACAATATTGATAACAATGAAGAGACAGAGGCTGTGAATGAGGTCGAGGTCGAGATGATGCTGAATTGGGTTAAAAGGTCTCTGGAAGATGAAATTGGTTTAAAGGTGAAAACGGATAATAATTTCGAGTCCACCCATGAAAAGCGCAGCACTGATCAGATGGGTTCAAATGAGCAAGGTGATTTAACTGTTGAGGCGAATTCTGAAATTGGGTTGAAGATGAAAACAGGCAATAATTTCGAGCCCACCCATGAAAAGCAGAGCACTGATCAGATGGGTTCAAATAAGCAAAGCGAATTAACAGTCGAGGTACGGACGAGTTTGCCGACGTCAGATCTAGGAGACTTCACCTATCACGACGATGTTCTTGCAGACCCTGATTTATTCGTAGACCATATTACTCCCGATGAATTTGGAATGATGATGCAGAACTATCTCGATCGAGATTCAGTGCCAGATATCATGTATTCGGACACCATGCATGGCTATATTGACAGTAGGGAGGCTTCCTACAGGTCTCTGTGGGGCAATGAACATCCAGTCATTAGAAATGACTTTGCATCGCCACAACAAGAAGAATTTGGAATTAATGGAGCAAATCTAATTTCAGACCACCAAAGAGAAAGGGTGCTAATTGTAATGTATTGAGAAGAAACCGTCGCCTCGGACTGTATGTTAAAAGCATATTCTAAGCGGAAGTGTTTTGAAGCCATTTTCTTTGACCTGTCATGGTTTCGAAGCTCTCTGTAACGTGTCACTCAAAATTGTATCTGAATAGACGAAAACCGATGCGACTTCTTCGTTTCCCATCAGCTGAACTTGTAGTTACCGTTATTTTTTATTTTTTTATTTTACCCTTTTAAAAAATGTTCTCGCACTACTGCATACATTTTTTGAAAACGTCGTCGATAAAATATTTAACCGCCCTCTCAAAGACTTTTGTAGTCGAATTGATCACTGATCGTCTCAGTTTGATACTTTTATTTTTAAGACAAATTCAAAATTGATGTGTCAACAGCCTTAATAACCTTAAACAACATGAATGAACAACAATAAATTCTTTTTACAAAATGCTGAAATGAATGATGATAATAACACTAAACAATTTTGTTACACAAGAATGGTTCTTAAGAGTTGGGAAATCCGTTCCAATTGTTTCTGTCCTCTTGGGAGGGCTCTGGGAGCTTTGGCACTGTATGGGAACGTTCTCTTTTCAGCGGGAGCTCCAATGAGAACTTGGGAAAGTTCAGGGAGCTTTGAAAACTGTTATTTTTGGAGCTCTGGTGTTCCTTAGGGTTGGGGAAAACAAAGTTTGTAGAGAAATATGTTTAACTGCCCACAAAACATGAGCTTAAGTTGAAACCTTC
Organism: Pinus taeda; assembly: GCA_000404065.3. NCBI lineage: Eukaryota > Viridiplantae > Streptophyta > Pinopsida > Pinales > Pinaceae > Pinus > Pinus taeda. Next base: position 11,474 of record APFE031199883.1, read on the forward strand.
GCATGAAGAAAGGCCAAAGACATCCTTTACACCAATATCTTTAATTGAGAAACTTGTGCGATCTCGTGATGGGTTAAGGAAGTGTGTGGCACCTCGATGTAAGGGCTATATCTGGGATGTCATGCTGATGAGTACTTCTTTTGTTGTTGACCTAAGGGCGACATATTTCTTTTGTTGTTGATGTAAGGGCTATATCTGGGTTGTCGACGTATTCCTTTTGTTGTTGATGTAAGGGCTATATCTGGGATGTTATGATGATGAGTATTTCTTTCATTGTTTATGTATATATATCGCAAAAGATTGTGTGTGCATATTGAATGTGGTAGTCAATGCTTAAACATTGAAGTTTCTTTACTTTTTCTCTTAATAACAACTAGAGAAACATATGTAAAATTGTTCCTTTGTATATTTAAGCCAGATTGTTTCAAAGACTCGTCATGTGTCATAATGAACTTGACATTTTAATATTTTATATATATAAAAGGGAGAGACTCATGGAGAGAGACACCTAAAGAATATATTTATATATAAGAGAGATTATATATTTATTATTTATATATTTAAATTGATTTTAAGAAAACGAATTTTTTTGATTTTATACAAAATAGAATAAAAAAAATATTTTTTTTTTTATTATATAATATTGTGTCCCGCTAAACCGTTTCCTGTAAATTTTGGGGAAACCTCTAACCATTCCTGACCCCGTACCCAAGTACCCAAGTTTCCATTATGCAACATAGCTAAACAACAATTAAATTATACAAAGGCAAAAAAAAAAAAAGTTATAGATACGAACTTCTTTCAAAATATTATTTTCAAATTATCAAAATATTTTATATTTAAGCATCTTACTCATTTATTTCTCCATGAAATGGCCATCAATGTTTCAACTCTCATGACCAATGACAAATGTTTTTACATGATGGTCCAATTTAAAAATTTATCTTTGTGTAAGAAGAAAAAAACTAATTACAAAAAATAAATGAAATATGCTAGCATTGTTAATTACAATTTACCAAGTACCTATATGTCTTATATCTAACAACATACACATTAAAGGCATAGTAGAATGAAAATTGAAGATTTTTTTGAAGCTTCAAAAAAATCTCCAACAATTTCCATTCCATTTTGCTCCAAATCTAACGTGTGTGAAGCAACATGTTTAATGAACATACACATTGTTGATATCTAATTTATGTGATAGTTAAAACTTTATATTCTCAACCATTAAAGATTATAGTGAAAAAAGATAATGAAAGTATTGAGTAATTAAATAATGTTGCCTCATTTCGACCAACATTTTTATAAGGAGAGACGTCAGCTTCAAGTTGCAATTATATTTCATTCGCAATCAAACATTTTCAAGGCGATTACAACCTCATCTAGAGACTTCACCTTCAAGTTGAATTTATATTTCATTCGCAATCAAACATTTTCAAGGATATTACAACCTCATCTATAAGTATCTTTTGATGCATAGGTCACTAAAACACATATATGATTTGATTTGAAAATATGAAATTTAACTTCTCAAGTCAAAATACAACATACTAAAAGGTATTTTGGCTTCAATCTACCACTCAACATGTCTAAGAAGATTCCACACACATTTATAATTACTTTTCAAGAGAAACACAAGTCATATAAAAAGATTAGGAAGAGTAACTTATTAACTCTCAAAACTCAAGAATTCTTCTTTACATTGTATTTCTTCATATCCCTTATATTACATTCCAATCAATATTTGATAATTTAGGTCCATTTAGAGATATTCTCATTAATGCATCTAGTGTATCCAATCCTAGTCTTGATTTTCTAATGTCCTTGACTATGTTTTGTTTAAAAAATCCCCTTGCATAATACAGTACATTTACAGGAATATTATTTGTAGCTTACTATAATTTCATCATATCATGATAAGTTTTCTGCCACTATTTTATGTCACGAAACACCTTCCATGTTTTTTTATGGAGAAACCCTCACAAGCCAAATTTAATGAATCAAAAAATGGGTTTATATATATTTTTATATATTTATCAGCAAATAAAGATACAAATCATCATCCTTTGATATGGTATGTTGAAAATATTGAAAAAATAAAATAAAAAATTAAAAGCCAACCCTTTGAAATTTTCTCTTGAATATGATGCTATTCTCAACAATAGCAAGGAGTGAACAATTTTGTTGCATTAAAATGATGAAAATATGGAAATATTTTATTCAGAGAGCCTATGAGATACTTAATATAACCTTATATGTGTTGTTGGCAACTCTCTTCTATGTCTCAAATATGAGGTTTCATAGTTTATTTCCTTTCATCTATATAGTCAATATTTATAGCTAGGATACATATGTATTATAACTCATGTTTGCCTATGACTACCCGTTCAAAGTTAATTTCAATATATTCATATTAAGAACCACTTAAAATTTTGAAATATATCTTGTGCACTTTGCAAATGTTTCTTTTCTTAAAAACCATCTAGATAGTGTACTTATAGTTACTTCAAGAGCTAATAAATTATTTGTAATGTCTACAATGGCTTCTTGAAAATTATTTTTCAATTTGTTCAATACACCTAAATCCAACATCTGAAAAAAAAAAATTGAATGGTGTAACTTTGTATCTTATCATACTATGATGAATTTTTCCTTTCATTTTTCGAAAAAAAAAAAAAAAAAAAGATAAAATTGTTGGCATAAGAGTTACAAGCCTTATAATGACTTCTCCCCTAGATAACCATCTCACTTAATCTATATATAAAACATAAAGAACATGAATTTTCATGACTTTTAGCAAATTATTAATTTCATTACATCTCTTTGGTGATTTTTCAACCCATGAATACACTTTGTTCGCATTTTTTTCAACATATAATAGTTCGGGTACTTTCTTAGAAGCATCTACTACTAATAGAGACTCATGGTGAGTTACACAAGGAATTTTAATAATATTTGGAATGTTGTTTTTAAAAAATGAAACAAAGCCATTTTCATGTCCAATCATTGTTGAAGCTCCATCTGTAGAGACAACTATCAAATCATTATACATAAGTTTGCTATCAATTATTAATTGATTAACACTATCTTAAATTGTTTTTCTTTTTCCATACTTGACATTCTTAACTTCCATAAGATGTGAGATAGGTGGCCAAAGACCCTTTGAGTCTAAATAAGTTTCATAAGTAACAAGGTGTTGCTATAAGCTTCTATTAGTGACTTCATTAACCTTTAATGAGAACAAAGGAATTTCTATAAGAAAAATTTATCTCGAGACCCAACTCTCTAGAGCATGACCTCATTTGGGACATCCACTAAGAAACAACAAGAAGTATATTTCTCTAATAACACTAATATGTGTTGTGCAAGGAATTAAGTAAAATAAGGAAACGAAATTAAACACACATAGAGAAGCATAGCATAGAGAACAATAATATAGTGAAAGGCCAACTTCTATTGATAAGTAAAATAACCTAATATTGTAGAACAAAAATTGACCAGAATGGTGGTAGCTATCTCTGAAGGGACATAGATGGTGGTTACATGCATTCGTGAAAGCTATCACAAGAGGAAAAATAATGACCTTTTAAAAGAAATAAAGAAATAGCGAGAAACCATCATTTGTCAGCCAGACGGCGATCCAGCAGCAGAGAAGAGTTGGAATTCGATCGCGTCAAGCGAGGTCGAATCTACTTCTTGCTCTAAGCAACGGCTTGAACATTTCAAGATAGCTAGTTCGTCTCCCCTTGCTCCTGACATTAATAATCGACGGAGAGTATGAAAATGAGATCTTCCGGGCGGCCCCGGGTGAAAGCTGATACAAGATCTACCTTCTATTATTGACCCGAATCCAGAAATGAAGTAAGCTTGGTTTTATGGGACTCTATTCTCTATCACTGGGAATCACACCTTCCCTTCTGTCTTTCCGTAACTAGAAGCGGGATCCACGAAGTTGGAGTTGTGACCCATATATCTCCGCATCCCATGGGAAACTATGTCAATCCCCCCTTACCAATTAGGAACCCTGGACTCCTTCCTCATCGACCTAACTCGCTTCTTGCTCACGACGAATGAAATGAATGGGGAAGGATATAGCTTATTCATCAATCAATCAGCCAACTCCTACAGAAAGAATGAAAAAGGGTACAAAAGACGGGGTATCTACCTACGCGCTTGTCATAATCCCACCTAAAATATATAGAGAGAAGTTGATTTACCAACATGGCTAGTTGGTAAATCAACTTCTCAAAGGCACAAATTTTGCATATAATGTCCATATGGGCCACATAGTAGCTAATTGGAAAGAAATATCCAATGATTATAAATTTTGGCTAGGACCAAGGCATTGCCATGCAACCTCTCATCCTCCAAATCACCAAAGGGAAATATTTGGGGCCTTAAATTGCCTTGAAAGTTGGGGACCCAAAGAACCATAGAAAAATATCAAAAATATATATAACCACTGAGGTAGTGGAAGAGTTGGATCGCCACCTATATCCACCTGGATCATCATCCAAGGCCCTCAATAATTAACCTTTCCCTAATTGACTCCATGGCCCAACAAGATAAAGGCACTAGTCTAGTGGTTGTTTATCACTATAATTTATCTTTCTTCTTTCATTTTATGGTAAATATGATCAGGATTAACTTAAATTCTACATTTATGTAAATTTCATGCCCATATGTTATCACACTACTTGAAGGGATTACATTATACTACATAATAAAAGGTGGAACCTAGCATTAATTTCATATTTTAACCTTAAAATTAGGGCCAACATATTGGTATTTATTGTTATATGCATATTCAACCATTTACAACTATTTTTCACTTAACCTTGTCTTTCCTCTTTCAAGTCCTATTGGTGCTTCGTTGATCTTATCCTTTACAAGTTGTTTTAGTGGAAATATATGATATTGATTGTGTTGATTCTATTATCCCTTTGCATCAAAGGAAATATTTTAGTGGAAATACATTTCGTTAGCTTCAAGATATGTAGTTGATTTTAGTGGATGTCACTAATAACTAATTCTTTTGAAACATATCTCTATGGAACAATCAATTTAGATCTTCCAGTTTGATGTTAGTGCGCATGAAACTCATGAAAAGGACATAATAAAGCATTGAGAATGAATTCGCAAGTGATAAATATTAAGCCCAAGTGTGAATGTGGCTTCTTTAGTGACTTCCCATGTCAAAAATCCAATCCATTTTCACATTGAATTTTGGAGTTCTAACCTTGTTGCAGTAAAAGATCCCTGCCTATCAAATTTTCAACTACAAATATTAGGATATATAGGAAATCATTTGTAATAGCATATACTCTAGGTAATAGAACTATGCTTCCTCTTTCTTTTCATGTAGTGTTTTTAGTTTTACCCCCAACTTTATATAGGGGGACATCAATTTCCTTTGAGAGCTTCACTAATCCTGTATTGTTTATCTAAAGTGATTAAGGAGTTGTTCTTTGCTCTATTTTAAATAGCAAAGTGATGATCACTATATTAAGGTAGACCCAGAGATATTTTATCATAGCCCTTAGATCTCGTGTGATTTTGTCAAAAAAATTTATGTTTGACTTGAATGGATAGAAGTAATAATTTTTACCATTATTTTTTTAGAAGTTCGAACCAAAAAAATCAAGTGGAAGGAGAAGGAACATGAAGTGGATGACCTAGTTTATCTTTGACATAGAACAACACTAGATGTGCTCTAGGATTGTTGACTTCTCAATTTTTTGCACACACAAAACATCAATGGAAAAGTTCCCTTATTGCAAAGGCTAACTGGGATGTGGGATCTCAATAAACAATGGTTCACAATGTAAAATAAAACATTGACACTAAATATTGAGGATATTTATTTCTTTACTAGACTATCAAGGAAATTTGTCTTGATATTAGAATCAGGTGTCCAAGGATGGAGAGAGGAGACTAAAGATAATTAGAGTATATAGTATTGTAAAACACAAGCTCAAAAAATATTTAGAGAGATATAAATCAAGTGAGTGATGGATGTGACTCTCCATACCATCATGTTTTCCATCACCCAAGTAGCCGGATCTCGAGGCACCCATATGGAATCTATGGTTCAAGTGGATATAATAGTGCAATATCTAAAATAGACCATTTTCAATTAGAGTGTCAATCAATTTAAAAACACGAAATTCCATCTAACAAAACATCTTAGAGTGAAATAGAAGCAATTAAACTCAATAATATACTAGTATTTTTGTTTCTAAGGTGAGTACTAGTTATGAGGCTATGAGTATCAACACTATTCAATGAACCATCTAAGCCATGCATGAATCGATGGACCAACTTAATGGCTTAGACGAGTGTTAGAGAAATGGTCCATTAACTTAATTAGGACTTCTTTGATTAGTTTGAGGACCAATATGTTATGATCAAAAATCATGCATATTTTGGAATCAACTTCCACTTCAACCAAGAACTAGCACTTCGACATTATGGGTGGTGTGGTGACTTTAGTAAGCAAATGTTTTTGGATATTTTTAAATTTTATAGCTTTTTGGTGCTTTTTTCATATGTAATCTATTTTGGTTTATGTAATGTTTCCAATGTTTAATTGTTGCATATATGTGGCTAATATCAAATTTCCTAGATAACCATTATTACATCGTCACATTTCACCCATTAAGTGAGACTTGGAGGAAGATGGTAAGGGTTAAAATAAAACTGAACTATGGGAGGTGATGAGAAAGTTAGAAGGCCTCACCATGGTGTAACCCCAATAATGGATGGAAAAGGTTCCTTCATACCTACAGTGACACAAAATTTATGTATCTAGTAGTCTTGGTTGCCTTTTAAGGCATGTAACCTAATTTGTTGTATGTTGTTATTAGCATGACGACTAATGCTCATTCTATCCCCTCCTAGATTTTTTTCTTGTATGCTTAATGAGAGATATAGTATTTGTGTCTCGTGTATGGGTTGGAAGCTTGGGCCTAAGTGCCTAGTCTTTGAAATGGACTAATTTTGGTATATGGTGTAACATATATTTCTCTATGTGTGTGTGTGTGTGTGTGTATGTGGCTACTTATGGTTGCAAATGATTTGATTATTAACCCATCTGTTTACTAATGTACATGCATGTACTTTTAATGAAGTTGATTTTAATGAGATAAATGCTAACCCAAAACATAATTGGCTAAGGATTTATCTAACATACAATACCCCCTTAGTATGTGTTGATAGATAATGTGATGAAATGATTGTTTAAGGAGATGCACTCACAAGTACCTATGAAGTAACACACGATTCCTCATGATAGACACATGGTTCAATTGTGGTACCACAAGTTTAGAGTCTAGAATAACAAACAAATTGAATATTACAAGGGAAATAGCCTCAAATAAGAGATTCATGACTACACTATATTCCATTATTAATTGTTGGTTGCAGGGCCAAGGATTGTTCCCCCAAAACTCACAAATTTTTTAGTGGGTGAGAATATCACCCAAATGGTGAAAGAAACATTATGGGTACTATGGCTAACTACATCCAGGAAGCCTATGCAAACCACTATGGACGCTAATGTTTTCCAATGAAATATTAGGCATGATAAGAAAATCATTTATGTAATCTATGCCTACAAATAAAAGTGAACACACCATAATACAATATGCACAAAGCACCACATATCTTTGTGACTTACACATAGTGATTTTTAATATAGATCCCATTAGAAGACTGTAACAATGGATTTCCCATAACAATCCACTATCTTGTATACCCCTTTTTGCAATACATATTTAACAATATATATTTCATGCCACATTGATTATATTTTTCCTACTACTAACTTTTTATGATCATGATAATAGAGAAAAATCAAGTATTTTTCTACAAATACCTGAGGGAGAACAAATTTATCATATTGATCCTTATCTTACTAGCCAACATAGCACCCCAATGTTTTCATCATGTTATCCAAACTACAAGACACAATATTCCCTGACAAAGGTATTATTGGTTTTAGCATTGTACAATTGATCGCTAAAAATAATTGCTTAATAAAAATAGAAGATATGGTGTTGCATACCGAGAAACTAACACACATATTTTACTCTAGAAACCAAAATGGGGATCAATAGATTTTTTTTTTCACTGTACTATATCTTTAAAATGCTACAATATAATATTAATATTCCATAGCATCCCTAAAATCCCAATTTGTTAGCCCATGATTATAATACAATAATATTTCATTAGCAAAATTAAAAGCCACGGATTGAACAACCATATGCCCCAAAACTACTATAATAAAAAAACCATGTATTTAAAATACTTAAAATGGATGAAAAAAGTGTCTCTCTTTTTGAGTGCATTACACCTAGCACAATAAATCATCCATGGGAATAATTATTCTACGAATATAAGAAATACAAAAAATTATCCCAGTTGTTCTTTTATTTTCATAAAGGGGGGCATAATAGTTCATGACCAATAAATTGTGGCGATACGTGTGATTGTTTCTCTATAGAAAGAGAAGTTCTTAGTGCTCAGAGATTTTTGTAATGAATATAAAAAATTCCTCAAAATGTCCACCTTTACTTGTAGCACCTTCATATATTCAATTATATCTCTCACAAAGTGATATTGTACATCAATATGTTTTGTATTAGAATGATAAGTTGGGTTCTTCATCATGAAGATTGCAATTTAACTATTGCAACCTTTCCTTAAAGCTTGTTGTACAAACCCATACCTGAACACAATCTCTGTAACCTTAAAAATTCCTTGATTGTATGATTGGTTTTCATATGTTCAACTTCTATAGTTGATAGTGTCACTATAGACTTCCTATTGCTCATCCAACTAATTTCTCCCCCAAATAGGTTGAAAACATATTCACTAGAAATTTTTTTGCAATCCATATCTCTCGCCTTGTTGACACTAACAAATCCATGTATTTCTAACATTTTTTCCAATCTTGATCTTCCTTGATAGCATCATCCATAACCAATAGTGCCACATAAATAATTGAAAGCCACCTTTACTATTGTCCAATGCTCCTTCCATGGTTTTGACAAATACCTAGCATATACTCCTACTACATTTGCAATGTCTAGTTTACTACAAACCATTGCATACATCAAACTCATAGCCATAGTAGCATATGGGGCATGGGGAAGGTCCTCCTCCTCTTCCTACATCTTGGGGTAGTGATCTGCAGATAAAATTACAGCTATAGGAAGAGGAACCTTTACCAGTTTACATTCCTACATATTAAACCTATACAATATTCTCTAGACATACATCCTTTGATTTAAGCATTTTTTCTTGTTTTCCAAATCTCTTTTAATTTCCATGCCCAAAATGAAATTGTAACACCAAGATCCTTGATGTCAAGTTTAGAGGACAACTACTTTTTCACATCATGGATGATTTCCTTGCTATTTCTATTTAAAAACATATCATTTACATACAAGACCAAATAAATAAGATGATCACCAACTAATTTCAAATGTACACAATGATATGATTTCGTCCTTGTGAATCCAAGTCCCAATATGTAGGTTTCAATTTTTTTATAATGCATCCTTGGTTATTACTTTAACCCATATAGGGACTTTGTTAGTCTCCATATCATCTCTTTCTTTCTCTTTAGTGCAATTATTTGTTACTTTTTCATCTAGATATATTCTTATAGAACCCCATGCAGCAATGTTGTCTTCATGTCCATCTATTCTACAAAATAAAAGGTATCAACAATGTATAAAAGACATATAATACAAGTTAACTTGGAAATAGGTCCAAAAATCTTACCAAATTCAATTCCCTCTATCTGGGAAACCTTTCACTACTAAAAAAAATTGTATTTCTCCACTTTTCCTTTTGCATTCAACTACTTTATAAACACAAATTTGATGCCAATGGGATTTCTTCCTTCAATAACTCTACTAGATCCCAAGCCTAGTTCTTGTCAAAGGCTATCATTTCTTCAACCATGGCCATTTTTCCATTGTTTTCCATCCTGTGAATTTTCTTCCTCTCCAATAGTTATAGAGTCATCATTAGTGATAAACAAATAAAATTTTGAAAGGAAATCAAGTGGTCTATACCTTTATAGTTTCATTCTTTCCTGAACTGATCTTCTCAATATCAAATAATGTGGCTCTCCTCCTTATAATTCCTATTATTATATAATTTTTTATTCACCATCCTTCTCTGGTTCTTTCTTCCTTGGTGGGACATCATATTTGAGAGCATCTTTGATTTCTATAAATATAACATATTTACTATACACAAACTTTAATTTATGGGTTCCAAACCTTATATCCTTTCAAGTCATCATTACAACCAATGAAGTTACACTTGTCAGATTTATTATCCAACTTGCTCCTAATTTGCTTTGGAGTGTGTAGATAAGCATCACATATAAATATTTTGATATGTTTAAGAGATGGTTTCTTACTAGGACATACCTTATGTGAAGTCTCATCATCCAACACTAATGAGGGTGATCTATTTACCAAGTAACATGTAGTATCCATTGCCCCTACCCATAATCCTTGTCCCAATTCAACACCACTAAGCATGCTTATTTCTTTTTCTATCGATGTTTTCTTCATCCTTTGAGAAAATCCATTATGTTGAGTTGTGTATGGAGTATTGTCCTACATTTCTATATTATTCTTCTCACAAATTCATCAAATTCATTCCTATCGAATTGTCCACCATTATCCATCCTTAGTATCATTTAAATTTTATTCTATGACTAATTTTCCATAAGTGATCTAGATGGATATTGGTGACCACTACCTATTTCACTAATCAACCAATTTTATATCTTCTAGGCAAGTTATTTATGGTTTTTTTTGGTCCCAAATTTCTAGGGTCATTTTTAGGCCCTAAATTATGTTTCTTGGCCATTCAAGGGGTTAGGGGTCCCATGGCATATGCTAGACCCATCCAAATGTTGTCACCCTTTGATAGTTCTTTCCAATGAGTTGTTCTATTCCTTATAAAAATAATGTATGAGAAATTTATAGCTCCAAGAAGTTGATGTACCAAGTTACCACCTTTGGGTCTACAAACCTTCTAGCATTTCATCTTATAGGGTTAAAATTTTGGACCTCTAGGGTTCTTTCTTTATGTTAAAGGGTCATTTTTCATCGTCATGTGATAATGTTTTGTGATTGTGTGTAACTTCCATCTCTCTCCCTTTCTCTCTCTCTCTCTCTAGAGATAACTACCACCATTCTATCCAGTTTATGATCTACAATATTATGTTATTTTTAACTATTAATAGAAGTTGGGTTTTCACTACATTACTTTGCTCTTTTCTATATTTCTCTATGGGTGTGTTTCATTTCCTTCCTTAATTTTCACTTCATTCCCTGTACAACATATATCACTGATATCGAAGAAATATCTTTCTTGTCATTTCTTGATGCATGTCCTCAATGAGGTTAGGGTACAAAGATTTTGGTCTCGAGCTAGTTTCAAGTGGGAATGATCACTCTTGTCAACCCAAGTGGCTCCCCATAGAAAAAGGAAAGAGATGTGATGGAGTGGGAGATCCTACCAAGTTGTTGCTCAAGGAAGTACTCATGTAATAGAGGAATGAAATGATGGAAAATTTCACCGAAATCCTTCGAAGATTGCTAATAATAGTGAAGGAACCTTCAACAAAAATATTCAAAATACAAGTTAATCTGGATACTCCTTGATTAAAGCCTAAATAAATACAGATTCGAATAATTCCAAAATTATTGTTTTATTTCAACTCAAAACTTTTAAAATTCAGCACCTTCCATTAACTCAAAAATTTATATGTACAAAATTTTGTAACCTTTAATTTCATCTTTCAAAATGCGATGGCTCTCTCTCTTTTATAATTGTTCAAATTTCTTATATTTTCAATTTTTACAATTTAACATAAACCAAAGTGTGAAAATAAATATATAAGGTTGAATAGTTAACACAATGCCATATAACATATTATTCAATATACAAATTCTTAATATTTTTTTGGATGGTGTGGGTGAAGATCAATATAAATACGAATATGTAAAAATTAAATTTGTAACATTGCAACTTGTTAATCCCAAGGTTTATAACATATTTTCTCATCCAAAAATTTATAAATATATGATTAATAAAGAATTATTTTTAATCTAATTATTTATTTGAGAAATATTTTGGAATTTACAATTAAGTTAAAATTAAATTTAATAGAATTGAGATATTCTAATATTAATATATATAAATAAGTTCATGTCACCTAAAGTAGATAGCATATGCAAAGAAACCACCGTATAAACAAATTATACAAAAGGAAATTACCATAAAAAATAGATATATGTTTTAATATTAAAATAACATTAAATTAACTTAAAATTTAATTTATTATAGAAGTAAATATATATATTTTTTAAATTAATTACTTAAATACCATCACTCCTTTCATAAATCCACTTATCTACCTTCCTTTAATAGATCCATTTATCTATATGATATAATTTTGTTATTTGATCATTTGCCTAGTAATTTTATAATTTTATTAAATAAATATATAAAAATAAATTTAAATTAAAAAATATAAATGAGTTAGTATTTGAAATTTCTAACCAGAAAATATATTAAATATTTTTTCATTATCATAAAATTTAGATGAAAAAAAATCGAAAACTAATAATTCACATGAAAAATGAAAAATACCTATTAACAGAACAATTATATTTCAAATATCAATTTTCAAGATTCAACTGCTTTTAAGTAAGTTGAATGACTTAACCCAGTTGAATCCTAAAAATTAATATGTATATTCAACTACTTCTAAATAAGTTGAATAACTTACTTAACCCAGTTGAATCCCAAAAATTAATATTTAATATAATACACAGCTACCCACCATATTTCAATAATATTTCTTATACCACATGAATTTTAAATATCTTTGGCAAAGATCACATCTTATAATAAAAATGACTCGAATTTGGATATCGGTAATTACAGAAAAAGTCAGAAATCGCTACAAAATATTGCGGAGCATTCGCATTGTATTTATACTTTTCTCACTGCCTTCCGCACCGTGATTTGGACCACGCGTTAATTTGCCGTTTCCACGAAGTACATTCAAACGGTGCTAAAGTTGGTAGCTTTGTGCACGTTCATGGGAAAGAGAAACACACCGCGTATGGCAACGTATCGACGAGGTTTAGATATGCATGACTGAAAGGAGTGGTCCGTTTGAATGAAATTGAGAATTCTTTACCTTCTTTTATCTGCTAACTTGGGTAGCCGTCGTGATGTTGGCCACGCGCTTGTTCGACGCGGCTTCTTCGAATTCCGTTTTACCTCACCTTCATTTATTGGACACTGCATTGGTTTTACGCGGCTTCTACGGATGCCGTTCAACAAAGTCTGCAAAAGGAAAATGCTTCTAAACGCATCACGTTGCGTCAGGCTGGATTTATTGGTGAAGCTTCCACCTCAGCCGGGATCTCTTCTGATTTTCATTAAATCCAGAAGGAAAAGTCGGATGATATAAACAAGGCTCTGTATTGTTGTATCTATTGTTTTCTAGTTACAGCGAGAAAATTTGCCCGTCACGGGCGATTTTACCCGTATTTAACGTTTGAAAAATTGAAGTGACAGTCATTTGTGACGTGCCTTGAAGTTTATAAAACGTTGTTTTGATAGTCTGTTTTTTACCCAAAACGTTATTAAGATTTTATTTTAAGCGGTTGAACAATCAGATATAAGGTTTATCTTAAAATTTCGTGAAAACCGTAGAATATCTTATGCTTAAGCTTTATTCAATTTTAGTAATAATTTCGTGACACATAGGATTGTCATAGAAATTTACTTATAAACTTTATTTAATTTTACTAATTAATGGGAAAAAGTTAAAGTTTGTGTTTTATCCAATTTTGTTAATCATCAATAAATGAAATACATTTTTTTTAAGTTTATTTAATAGTTAAAAATTTTAAAATTTGTTTATAGTTTAAATAATCAATTTTATTATCTAATTTTTCATTGTTATTTAATTTTGTCAATAATCAATCATGGATTTATGATTAAATCAGTTTAAAATTGGCTTATAATTAGCATAGATCTATTTTAACTCCATTGCCAAGCATTGATGTGGTTTGAATATCTCAAAATGCTGGTTCAAATCTCTCAAAATGCAAGTGTAAAACTTGAGGAAAGATTTGCACTTCAAAGAGGTTTGGTTCCTTTGGGTTCTTGCTAGATCCTGGATTAAAATGGATCTATGTATGACTATTAATAGATGAAAGTTGAAATTTCTTCGTTTGTTTTGAATTTGCTGCGTGAATTGTCCACCCCTCCCCCCCGCGACCCACCAAAACCAACATGAGCTAGAGAAAGGCTCATTGGTGCACACATACTAAGTGATCGGGCTTAAACCGAAAGGAGAATGCAAACCCATGCACACCATGGCTACCAAAATTGAAGATCGTGGGGTTTCCAAATGTGAAGGTACAAAATGTCGATGAAGATGTTTTCCAAGAGGTGAACTATAAGCCCATGGAAATTTTCATAAACCTTATTTTGTGGAACACCACATTTTCTAAATGGGGCCGGGAACATGTTGATGCTGGGTCATTTCCTCTAGGAGATCGAGTGCGGGATGGTAGTTTTCCAATTGTTGTTGTAGAGACGAACCTGGTGATCCCAACCATGAAACAAAATAGGCCATCAATACTCTACAAGACCAGGTAAGATTCCTTGACACCTCGACTAATAGAAGGTGTGTGCACAGTGCAACGGAAATTTGAACCCTTCACATCAAAAAGTTGTTGGGTAATTTGACCCTTTAATCTTCTAACCCTCATGGGTACCACTAAATGTGAAATGGGCTCGACAAACTTTGAATATGTTCAGGGGAGAAGCATAGAGAGAGGACGAGTCATTTGAAGAGAAGCCAAAGGAACCATCACCGACCTTCTTATCTAAAATAGGCAACGACATGCATTTCTCAATAAACATTAGAGAATAAGTGTGGTGGTAGTGGGAGCAGGTGGATGTAGTGGCTTAGTCCCGAAGTGATGGGGGACACAAGATGGGAGTTGTTGAGAAGAGGCTACTAGATTTAATTTATGTAAATACCCTTTGTTCATCATAGGTATGTATATTGATTACCTTTGTTCATTATATGTAGTGTTTAAATCTATTCTTGAAAATTCACATTTTCTTATCTTCTTCCATTTAGCAAAGCAGAAAGGAACATTATTACAGAGCAAGGATTAGAGGGTCATTAGTTGTTAAGTTGAGCTCAATTCCATTTTACATTATTGATTTGTCTTTCCTTTTCTTATTATGCTTCTTTCTTCTGTCGATGTTTTTTCTATGCCAATGGTTGTTTCTTTGTTCTTGTTCTTGCTTGTATGTTTTTGTGGAATTTGGGTTTTTTGTTTGGCTTTGATATTGGTGTTTTTTAACGTTTTTTTTATTGTTTACACTTGGTATCCTATGGGAGAGGAGGTGATAATTTCACTGATTAAACCTTATAGTGGTTGTTGATGTACATTCCACATTATGTGCAGTGGGTAAAAGATGTATGCATTGTTGCATTTGGGTTTTATTTTAATAAATAATTATGTTTATGTGTTTATTTTAGTTCATTTGTTTAATAATATTTTATGCATATGCAGGTGTAGAAAAATTATGTAACAACTCCTCTAAAGATGTTGGATTGTGTCAAGGAAAAAAACCTATTGAGTCATTAAAAGTACTTTTCCTATGATTCACATCCAGCTTAATGTAGAGTCCCCGACTTAAAGTGGTGAAAGAAGTTATATTATGTTGTATTAAAAGGTAGAATAATTATTATGGAAACCTAATTGAAGAAAATGACATCCAACAACTTTACTTTATTTCATCTTCTCTTTGAATGTCCTTTCCATTGGATAGCTGTATCATTCTTAACCAAATATTAGGTCACCTCCCCCAGCTATTAACCAAGTTTTAAATCTCCTTTCCTGAGGTCTTTACTGTGCTCTATAGGGGCCACTACTTGACATGAACCTCTCTCCCTTTATTTTCAACAAATATGTTACATTCCATGGAGATGATGAGGATCTTCTTTTGATGGATTGATATTCCCAAATAGTGTTGGCTAGAATTGGTTTGTGAATAAAATATTGTTGGGAGGTCTATTGAATTTTTTTTTTGGGTCAAATTCTAGGTAAACAACCATTGAAAAAAAATGTGCATGAAAATATAAACGCATGGATGAGAGTAATACTAATATTGTTGTTGTACTAACAAACTCATACAAAAATTTTGATTTCTGGGTTATGGAGATTTTATTGTGAGTGTCTTTAGGATTCAATAAATCATTTTTGGGTTATGGTCATTTTGTTATTAGGATAAATATGTAAAAAAAAAATAACATCATTGTGTTATTGAAGGGTAATTTTTTAATCAAACTTTATTGATGAAAAGTTAAGTTATTATCCAGACATCATTCCAGAAGAGTAAAATTTTAAACATAATGTTTACTTACGAGAAGTATAAAGAACCAAATCTTAAAAAAAATTATGTGACGGATATAAAGGAATCCAAATTCCAACCCTGGATGACAGTCTCCAAGCGAGGGAGAGATGAGTATTGGAATCGCTGGTTGGCTTTGCCAGACGCTAAGCGAATTAATGGCGGATTAACCTTAGCGAATGGCAATAATCTCATGCCCTCTCTCAAGAAGGTCGATAATATCTGTAGCGAGGTAGGGATCAAGGGGGTTATGAATTCTCTGGATAACGAAATTGGGTTGAAGGTCCAATCAGATCATACTATCGACTCCACTGATGAGGAGGAGGGCAGTGCTGACCAGATGGGTCCAAAAAAGTGAGGCGTATTAACTGCAGACCGGAACTCCCAAGTGACCTGGGTCACTTCTGATATAGGAGACTTCACATGTTACGAAGATGCTCGCACAGAGCTTGATTTGTTCATAGATCAGTTTACTCCAAATGAACTTGGAATCATCATGAGCTATGCCGATAGAGATTCAGTTCCGGAAATTATGTATTTGGATGGTGTGCATAGCTATGTTGAGACTACGGAAGTTTTCTATGGGTCTCTGTGGGACGATGATATTTGGCAGTTGAATGAACATCCATTCATTGAAAATGATTTTGCATTGCTGTTGGAACTACAACACCTACATGCGGACTCTCTGTTACAACATTGGATTGCATGCAAGCGAACTCTTAGTTAGAGCATGTGACTACATGCAACTACTACACATATACATGCAGACTCTTAGTTAGAGCATGGGATTGCATGCAAGATTCTTTTTGCATGATTTACTCCTTGATTTGCTCCTTCTTTAACGCCGCAACTGACTAGTTATCTCCGGAACTTGTTGTAGGTGTTGAGTCTTC
>APFE031199927.1:11595-25312 GCA_000404065.3 Pinus taeda
GCTAAGAGAGTTGGAGAATGCAAACTTTGATAAAAGCAACTTTCTTAACAGACAATCAAAGAAACAATCTCTTTATCTTTTCCAAGCATACAACACATGACCACTCATTAGTTGCACGAGAATTCTGTTTTCTTTCAAAATACTTCAAACGCTACTTAAAACAAACTTTTCAAAGGAGATGTTTTTGTATTTTTCCTATTTAACAAAGCATATAAAACTATTTTAACAAAAGCAATTTCAAAATTTATAAAAGTCTATGAAAAACTCACTCAAAAGCAAATCAAAAGGAAATTTACCTAAAAGCAAATCTAAAGAGGCAAAAGCCTACTAAGATGATTCTAGGTTGTTTTACTCGGCAACAATCAAACCAAGGACCAGTTCATGCAGAATCATAAACCAGTCAAAAACAAAAATCAAACTCTTTTGTTTTTTTTCCTTAAGAATGAAATTCACAACTTCAATCAACAAGCTTCTTCGAAATTCCACAAAGAGACAACACAAAGGTAAATTGCTCACATAGGTAGACTTTATGACAGGTCCGACTCCTAAGAAGACTGATAATACCAGAGAGATCCAAGGTTTCACAACTTCTAAAGTCGAAGTCACTACAGGACCAATGTAAAAATCAAACCCTAGGGCTAGAACTTCTATGAATTTCACTAAAACTCTTGATGCTAACGAAACAAGTTTAGGTGAAGATATCTGATAGACAACCAGTGGATCTGGGCAGTAAAAACTAATTAAAGACAAAATCTAAGAGGAAAAATGGAAAAAATGGAAATTTCTCAATTTTTGACAGGGTACACAGGCAGCCTGTTTGCACAGGTGCGTGCACGCTCTGTGTACAAAGCTGCAGTGCGTACAGGTACGCACTGTGCTCAACTTAGAGGGTGCGTACTATTGAAAAATCAAGAAAAACTAAAATCTAACTTAACTCTAAGCTAGCCCACCCAAATACACAGTCAAACTGCCAAAAACCAAAAAAGAAATGACTCTTTTCAGATCGAAGTGTCACACAAAGGAAAAATCATTCACATTAATGGAGTCCCCAGTATGGTCGCCAATTTGTCATGCGGAAAGAGTTAATCTTGCGGACAAAACCAACCTCCCTAGAAGCCTAAGGCTGTCTAGTGACAAACAAGACAATTAAGAGCAATCCTTCTCTAAACATGCATTTATCATACAAGAAATCAAGTGTTTAGATCCCTGTAGTCCAATGCTGTTGTAGTAGTCCAGCCTCGTCGATCCGGATGAGCTCCTCCTTCACTTCGAAACTTGCATTCACTAACAATCAAACGATTACATAGCACCTGAATATCTCATAAATAAAACATATTCAACATACAGACCAAGGAGTATATGAAACAATTCATTAATAACAAATTGTTGAGAAGAATGGACTTATTTGTATTAAGGAAACAAAAGAAACCATTACAGCCTGAGCCTTGGTGTTGTGCAAGTTCCTCCCAGGGTCCAGCAAGAGTTTTCCTTTACTTTGATAAGCTCACCCACTTCCAAATGAAACAAGAAAGGATGGTAATCTCTCCTCACAAGCTTCTACAAGGAAGTCCTAATTCCAGCAGCATCTACCCTTTAGAATGTTCAGCTTTCAACCTCTCCTCCTCTGGCCCAATGCCTGTATTTATAATGTTCTAGAGGAAGTTAATCAGGTCCAACATCAATGGTATAAGCCCCTCTTTTGGATGGGGTAGCTCCTCTCTTGATGGGATAAGTTCCTCTTTCATAGGGATACATGAACCATCTGGAGGCGCTCAATACAAGTCAAACAATCTTCTAGAATGCTCTGGAAATGAGCACAAGTAACTTTATTAAGATGAAGTCACACCTTTTGACCTTTACAGGAGTACGCACCCACCCCTTTACATACAGAGCGTACAGGTACGTAGGTATTGTGAACTTGGGATGCGTACACGTAGGTAAGGTAGAGAGAAACTGCGTACCTAGAGATAAACATGTTTTTAATGACTTTCTCTCTTTCTTGAAGTTTGACATGGAGAGCAGAGGTATGAGGCTTGCCAAGGAGGATAGTATGACTGTTGATGGAGCCATACTAACTGCAAATAGTCATGGTGACAAATTTTAGTGTAACATTGGGCATAACTTAATTGATTACACTCAAGGTGGTATTTCGAAAGGAACATTTGATGGAACACCTTAGTGTAATAGCTCGTTGGAATTGAAATGATAAGATCTATAGGATGAGATGGTGGGAAGTAACTTTCAGTGGCCTGAGGAGGAATGGTGGATGTTTTACCATTTTCCCAAATTAAAAAAAGTATTTTAATTAAAATAAAAGGAGGAAAAAGGTGCTAAGTGATTGAAATAATAATAAAATAAAGGCTCCTAGAGGGGTCCATTAGATCTATAAAAGAGGAGGAGGATACCCTTTGAGGATATCTTGGACTTGAGCATTTGTCTTTATTGAGATATGGAGGGCGAAATTCTCTACTTCAGTAGCCCCAGGATGAAAACCCTTGGGTGATTCAGTGAGAGCGGGTGAGAACCCATCTCTCCCCTTGTTGAATTCATCCAGAATTCACAAGAGAGCCTAGAAGTTTCTTTTCAGTTAAGTTTTGGAGGGCCAATGCAGCATTGGAGCAAATTCTTGAGGCCAACTTTCCCATCTCAGCTACATTTGGTTGTATCAACATGTAAACCTTGATTTATCTATTATAATAAAAGATGGGATTGTACCTGTTCATCTTGTTGTTATTTTGTCGTATTCTCTTGGTTATATTTTACATGGAAATCTTTTGTTTAATGAATTGAAATTTTATTTGAAGCATTTGTTGAGTTAAATTTCGAGAAATTTCCAAATTTTTGCATTTGGAACATTACATAAGCACTCAATTGCAAAATGATTAAATTACCTTTTGAATAGCAGCCCACCTTCATCAAGTGCTAATGCTAGATGGGTTAGAGGCATGTGGTTGATGCAAGTGGTAGAAGGACATGGCATATCATCGTCTAATGGTGGTTGGCAAGGGTTGTAGTTTATCTGGTTGACCGACTGGCTATCAAATGTAGGAAAAAAATTCCCCCCATGGGGTTACCCATTTTGGTGGGTAATAGGGCCAACATATGTAGACAATTTGATTGGTGAAGATTTTATTCAACTTTTTAAAGGATAATGGAATATTGGGTTTAGCGCTCCTCATGTCTTTTGTGACATGAACTAACCGCCTCTCATGGATCCCAACTTTGGTGATAGTAATGGAGACTAATGCTTGTGGGTTTTGGTCTAACAACAAATGTGAGTCCGACAAATGGTATCAAAGCAACAGGTCTTGAGTTCAAAACTCACTTGGTTCATGCTGCATGGGATATTGTTGGACATTAAGTACAACGCTCCCCCTGTGTTTAGCAACATGGACTAATAATCTCTCATGTCTCTTAACTCTAGTGATTGTAGCAGAGACTATCACCTGCAGGTTTTGGTTTAATGACAATTATGAGTCCAATAAGGACTGATTGTAATACTAAGGATTTGGAAGTGTTTCTTGAGCACACTTTTGTTTTAAGAATGTCATATTATGGACACCTTTCACTTGTTATGCATTCCTAGTTGTGGACACATGTTTGTCGCGCAACATTTATGAGGACATGGCATCATTAGAACCCATTACATCCATCATTGATGGCAAACATATTTACAATTTAAAGGAGGATTTGAACGAGCTTGTTTTTAATAAAAACCCTTTCCAAAAGATGCATCCATAATTCATGGAAAAAGGCACTCCCTTGAAGAGCCTTAGAAGGTTAAGTATGCACACTTGGAAGATGACATGTCCATACATAAGGGAGACATGGATTTTTCTTGCTTAAGGGATTGATGTGGAAATCTTATGGGAATTCCTTTGAAGGCCGAAGAGACCCACTATATGAATACTTTGGGAAGGTCGTGCATCTTGGAGACTACTTGAAGATAATTTAGGGGTTGCATGCCCATTTTAGAGGCTTTGGATGGAAAACTTTGAAGACTTCTTGTATAAGCTATGTGGTTAAAGAGCCTTTGGAGGTTGGATGCTATACCAATGCACCCTTCCTTCATTTGTGGACAACGGACACTTTTTGTGGGCTTGTTCCCACTATCTATATACATATGGTTAAATGCCCGTCAAATTATGCATTTTAATCTATTTGGTTATTGAAGAAGGTCTTTTGCCCATCCATAGGCCAATTTAGGGGATTTTAAATTAGAAAATAATATTTTATTATGAGTGAAGTTCACCACCTCCTTTATGAATATAGGTGCACTTCCTCCCATTTTCCCGTAGAGCTTTAGGGGAGATACCATAGCTAGTTTGAAATTTTCTGCGAATTTTCTCTTGTAAGTTTGTTATGGATATTTCAAATTGAGCGAAATTGCATTGCAGAGGATATGTTGATTGGATAATATCTCGTGATTATTTTATGATATGTGCAAATTTATAGTGAATATATTCTTCCCTCTTTTATTAGTTGTAGAATTAAGGTTTTAATAAACTTTCACCAACGCATTGCTCAATTTGTCAAGGCTCTAACATCTCCTTGAAAAGATTTTCATCGATATTTTGTTTTATAACTTAAGTGTAGCTTCCTCCCATTTTATCTCCAAAGAGGATAGGAGGACATTAGGGTTTAGGGGATTGAGAAACCTAAATGTAGCTTTCTCTCCCTTTTTGAAATTGCTTCCATCAGTTCTCTTCCATAGATCTTCTCCTTGATTAAATCCATATGCCAAGAAATTCAATGATAAGCAATTTTGTGAACATCGCGATCGGGATTAAATCGATGAGGGTCTGAAATCGAAAAAAATAGTAAAAATCAACAAAAAAATCGGTAAAAAAAAAAATTAAAAATCAAGATTTCCCCCAAAAATTGGGATTAAATCACGCTTTTTTCAAAATGAAAAAACTGTTGATTTAATCGTTTTGGTGAAAAAATGGCGATTTAAAAAAAAAATGGCGATTTTCGCAATACTGTTTGCTAGGATTCCACTTTCTAGGGAATCTCATGGTTGTGTATGTTTGGGGACTATTACCACAAAATCTACTAGGCCTTAGAGAGGGAAGCCCTACAAGACAAGAAGATAGGCTAAGTGCTAACAATGGGGTAGAGGCCCAATGTCGCCTTGGCTGAAACCCCCTACTCTCAGTAGGATAGGATCACCTTAAAACATATATGTTAGATATAAGACACAAAGTGATCAAGCTAGAGCTCATTCAAGAGAGAAGTTCAATAATGGTTCAAAGCTTCAAAGAAGCAAAACACTTTCGAAGAAAAGCCCTAGAAAAGAAGGCTCAAGAACTAAGGTTTTGATATTTTTTGATGGTGATAGATATTCACAAAGTTAAGGCTCGAGGGAAAGGGTTTCTTACAGTGATTTTAGCTAATCAAAAGCTCATGAAACCCTCATGAAAGTCCTCAAGTTGAGGTGAAAGAGACTAGGGTTTTCCTCTTGGAGCAACACCTAGGGAGAAAGATTTTATGGATGAAATTTGAGTGGATGCCCACCAAATTGATAGGATAGGTAGCTTAGATCTATCTCTTGATGTTTAATCTCTCAAATCACCAAAAATCCTCCTCCCTAAAATTTCGTTGCAAGCCCTAGATTTTCGCCCTAGCCTTAAAAGGACAAAAATTAAGGAGAGAAATTTATGGAGAAAATTTTGAGATGATCACCAATGACTTGGACTAGTGCCTTGTCCTTTAGGCATATGGAGTTAAGGATGTGATAGATAAGCCAAATTTTTTGCCACGGAGGCCAAAATTTGATGCCCTAGGAATCAAAATTCCAACATTAACCACTCAATAATAAATGGAGTTTGATGTAGAGTTATAAGAATTCCTCCACTAGGGACATTCATTACATGTTATATAATGAGTAACATATGAAATTCTCAACTAAATAGCTCTCAAAATTATTTTTCAACAAATTAGGGCACAAACAAGCATAATCTAGAAGATAATCTTCAACAATAGGACAAAATGGTTCTCATGGGTCTCCAGGTGATAGAATATGCTAGTTTTGCTCTACCATTGGGGGATCAAAGGATGGTGCTAGCCCTGCCATGTCCCAAGGTATGAGACAAATGTAAAATGATAATCTTCAACAATAGGCACTTACAAGATAACTCAAAAGATAATCCAAAATAGCTGCCAAACATCAAAATGCATTCCAAGAATCTCCAATAGCCAAGAAGGAACAAGTGTGAATTCTCTTATGAGGTCTGAATTCTCCAAGTGATATTGGTGAAGAGAAAAATGACCTCTTTCTTATTTACACATGTTTAATGATCTCTAATTTAGCCTAAAAGCCCCTCCAAGTTGTAAAATGATGGAAAAAACTGAGTTTACAAGGCAACCTCATAGCCAATGTAAAACATCGAAAATAAACCACAAAAGAGGCTAAAATGTTGATTCCATGCATGTGTAATCGTATGAGACAAATTCAAAATGATAATCTTCAACAATAGGAAATTACAAGATAACATGTAGTATATCCATCCATTCACCAAAAACATAACTCCAAAGACAATCCAAAATAGCTTCCAAACATCAAAATGGATTCCAAGAATCTCCATTAGCCAAGAAGGAACAAGCGTGAATTCTCTTATGAGGTCTGAATTCTCCAAGTGATGTTGGTGAGAGAGCGAAATGACCTCTCTTATTTATACATGTCTAATGATCTCTAATTTAGCCTAAAAAGCCCCTCCAAGTTGTAAAATGATGGGAGAAACTGGGCTTACAAGGAAACCTCATAGCCAATGTAAAACATAAGAAATAAACCACAAAAAGTCTAAAATGTTGATGCCATACATGCGTAGGCCCTTCTAGGGCATGCTTTAGGCTCCACCAGTGCCAAGTTGAGCATAGAAGGCTCCAAAAATCCAGATCTAGCGGTTGGCCCCAAAATCTTCGTGTAAATCATCTTGTGGACCCCAGTTTTGTGTTTGGGGCACAAAATGGGTCTCATGGGTCTCATGGTGATATAAGGCATTGGTTTTGCTCCAACATTGAGGGATCAGAGGATGGTGCTATCCCTGCCATGTCCCAAGGTATGAGACAAACCTCATTTGGGCCTCAGATCTGTTGCCAAAACTTGTATATACTGCTAAGATGGCTGGGGGCATGCTGTTCCAAGTGCATTATCTCATGAATAATGTGGGGAAAAGTGCAAACTACTGGGGTGGTGTAGGTGCCCATGGAATGGAATGATGTGCTGCAAACGATAAGAGTCCCATGGCTCTCAACGCTTCACTTGTAGGGTGTCATAATGTTCCTCCAGTGGACTCGGGCCCTAGTTAAGTTGCCTAGCCCTTGATGAAAACCACCTGCCAATCACACACAATGTCTAGTGCTGCGTCTTCACCATTAGGTACAATTAACCATTAGTGAATCTAAGTGAATCAAGCTTGTTAATTAAGGGCAAATTGAGACTTCATACAGGGCTTCTTTTCCACATTTGGGGCTTTCAACTCGTAATAGTGTTACCTCCCTAGGTAGGAGTGTGATCTAAGTGGATATTGGTGGCCACTCGCCTATTGCACTTGGACCCCCAACACTGTTCCTTTTCAGATTCCTTAATTCTAACACAACATTCTATATTTGGTAGTTTTTTGATTCCTGAACTTTTGGAGCCATTTTGAGGCCCTAAACGGTTTTTTTGAAAAACACGCCAAACTTGTAGCGCTTGGGGCAAGGGCTTGTCAAGAAAATTTGTTGTCCTTGTATAGATCCTTCTAACAAGGTATTGCACACACCAAACAGAGATCATATGGCCAAACTACGACCCCGAGAAGTTGGTGTTCCAACCAGTTCTAACGGGGCCCACAAACATTTGGCGCTTCATCTCCTAGGGTTAGGTTTTTGGATGTTTAGGGTTTTCCATTGTTTCTCAATAATAGAAAGGCCTTTGAGTCTCATTGTAACACTATTTAGAAGACATGTAACCGTCACATCTATTCTCAAAGATAAGCTACCATTGTCTGAGCTAGTTTGTTTCCATTCTGCATATAAACAATTTTCACTATTTGTTATTAATTAATTGAAGTTAAATTTTCCTTGTAGCTCCATATTTTTGTTTAAATTTGTATTTCATTTCATTCCTGCACAAATTTGGATCAGTGGTATCAGAGCATTCTTCTCTTTCTCTATTTTTTGTGCATGCCCCAACGAGGTCGATGTACAAGGAGTTAGGACTTGAACTAGTTGAACCCTTGCAAGACCAGCCTTGCTGACCCCAATGACCTCCTATGGTGCAAGAAAAAAAAAGACAAGAGAGCAGGAGATCCTTTCAAAATATTGCTCGAAGAGGCCCTTGAGCGAAAAAGGAATGAGATGATGGATAACGTTTCCTAGATACTTCGGCGGGTATCAATGGGCGAAGAAAATTCATCCTGGCATCCACTTCGAAGGCACCACTCACTTCAAGGTACACATTAACTTAGACATTCCTATATTTGAAGGGAAGATAGATGTAAATGTTATATATAGATGGTTAAATATGCTAGAAGGATATCTTTCAGTCCATAATTTTTCCAATATGGAAAAGATTACTTTTTCATTTCTCAAAGCTACCTCCCCATGTCAAGGACTTGGGAAACCTACTCCGATTAGAGGGACGATAAGGGACCCTCACTATTTTCAACCACACCCACTTGGAATTCTTAATGAGATGTTGTCAAGGAACAATATTACCCTATCGGTGGCTATGAAGATAAGTACATAAAATGGACCACACTGCGGCAAGAAAGGGACTAAGACATGCCAAAGTTCGCAAATATTTTTCATACCCTTCGCATGAAGTCGAGTATCAAGGACTTTGAGCGGCATCTAGTGCTCAAGTACTGTGGCTGTCTGCAAAAATACATCTAGGCAGAGATGGAGTTCTCGACCATCTCCTCACTTGGTGCCGCATACCGATATGTTGTCAAGATTGAGAAAAAATTTAAATAGAAGAAGCGAGACTTTGGATTTGCAAATCCGAAGCAGGGGAAAGGCACCCCAAAACTGTAGAATAAAGGACAGAACCAAGGTGGGGTCACCCAGGATAACCCATTGAAGCCACAAGCAAATAATAGCACCACAAAGACGAAGAACGACACGAGGAAGTGGTGTGAGTTCCACAAGAACCCCACTCACAACAAAAATGAGTGTTGTGCCAAGCAGTTACTGGTTGCCAATCTAAAAGCTTTAAAACCAATTGCATGTTTTGACTCTGTGTCAGAACCGAACAAGGGAAATGACAAGGGGAAGAAAATTATTGATGTAGAGCCTAGCACCACCATTGCCAGCACAAAGGTCTAGAGGATTGAGCTTGAAGATCCCGAGGAGGGGGAGTGTCTCTTTCACTCACAGATGTGGGAAAAGGGTTCTCCATTGCAGTTCATTTTCGACAGTGGGAGCCAAAATAACTTCATCTCAACTGAGGTCATGAAGCGATTGGACCTACCGACGACACCACACCCACAACCGTACCCATCAGATGACTTCACCAAGGGCGAGATCTCCACGTCAGCCAACAGTGACGTCTACCCTATAGAGTCAATCCCTTCATGGATGAGGTACTATGTGATGCTGTTCCCCTTAAAGTTTGTGATGTATTATTAGGCCAACCATACTTGTGGAAGTGTCATGTTGTGTATGAGTATAGGCCTTACACTATTATTACTACTTTGGGTATAAGCTATATAGGATACTGGAGGTAGTTTTTCCTACCAACATTTCTTTGATCTTTGCTGAGCAATGTAGTAAGATCATCTCTCAGACTGGGATTTTTTTTTTTTTTTTTTTTTTTTTTTTTTTGTTTCTTATTCGCTCTCAAAGTAAGGCGAAGATTGTGGCCACATCAATGGCCCCCGGTAAGGGTTCCTCCACATAGTAAAAACAGGTGGATAAGGTCGTGGAAGAATACAGGGACATCTTCTCCTCATCTGTAGGGGTACCTTTGCATTGTCAGGTCAAGCATTTGATCTATTTGACTCCCAAAGCACCGCAACCCAATGGGCCGATATGCCACACAGTAAAAACTGGTGGATAAGGTCGTGAAAGGATATAGGGACATCTTCTCCTCATCCACAGGGGTAACTTTGCACTGTCAGGTCAAGCATTCGATCGATTTGACTCCCGAAGCACCGCTACCCAATGGGCCGATATGCCACTACTATTTTCTAGTAAACGAAAAAATCAAGCGACAGATCCAAGAGCTGCAATGAAAAGGGCACATTCAACCAAGTTCCTCACCTTGTTGTAGCCTAATTGTACTCATATAGAAGAAGGATGGACCTAGAGACTATGCATTGATTATTAGGCACTAAATAAAATCACTCTCAGGAATAGGTATCCAATCCCACGGATTAATGACCTTATTGACCGGCTTA
Source organism: Pinus taeda (assembly GCA_000404065.3). NCBI lineage: Eukaryota > Viridiplantae > Streptophyta > Pinopsida > Pinales > Pinaceae > Pinus > Pinus taeda. The sequence goes on from APFE031199927.1 coordinate 21,981, forward strand.
AGGGGGCCAAGTACTCCAGCAAGATTGATTTGAAGTATGGCTATCACCAGGTTCCAACAAAACCCACAAATGTATGGAAGACTGCCTTCAAATCCAAGGAGGACCTTTTTGAGTGGTTGGTCATGCCTTTCGGGTTGACAAATGCCCCTGCAACTTTTATGAGGCTAATGGATGACATCTTACTTCCCTTCACCGAATCGTTCTTGGTTGTATATCTGGACGACATCCTCATCTTTAGCAAGAGTTTGGAATAACACATGCAACATATTTGGCAGGTCCTTCAAACCCTATGGCAACATAAACTATGTTCCAACTTGGAGAAGTGCACCTTTGGCATCAACCAAGTCCAATATCTGGTTTACATATTTGATGAGCAAGGTGTGCATGTGGATCTGGCTTGGATCCAAGTCATTCGGGATTGGCCAACCCCGATCACTCTAACAGAGCTTCGCAACTTTCTGGACCTTGCCAATTTCTATCGAAGGTTCATGTTGGGTTCTTTCATATCACATAGCTTTTAAGTCAAGTTACCAAGGGTGGAGTGAAATAATTTTTTTTTAGTCTGAGTTTAGACAGAAGGCATTTGTTTAGCTAAAGCACCGCCTTTTCTCTGCACCAGTGCTCACATTGCTAGACTTGGAACAACCATTTGAAATTGAGACAAATGCCTTTGGCTATGCTATTGGTGCAGTGTTCACCCAATGAGGGCATCAAACGTCCTATCACAATGAGATACTCTCCAATACAATTCGAAAATACCCCACTTACGATAATGAGATGTATTCCACCGTGCAAACTTTCCTGCAATGGAAACAATATATTCTGGGGAAGGAGATGATCATCCACACAGATCACTGACCTCTCTAGTTTATATAAAAATAAGGGAAGTTACAGAATGACCACCATAAAAAATCGTCCACATATCTGCAACAATTTCAGTTGAACATTAAGTACAAGAAGGGAAACACCAATAGTGTTACAGATTTCCTTAGTTGGCTACAGCTTGTGGTGCTGACCACTTTTTTCGACTCTTGTGGGAACGAGACTTTTGGATGGCCACAACTTTACAAAAATGGTTCAGAGTTCACCATCGCATACCAGATGTTGATGGATGGCAAGAAATTTCTAGACTTCCACCCCCAGGACGCACTATTATGCCACCTAGGACATCTTTGTGTTCCTTCAAGCGAGTGTTCCAAGATGATTTGGGAGGCTCACTATAGTCGGGTTACAAGACACTTTAGTATAGAGAAGACAGTGGTAGTACTGCATAAGTATTTTTATTGGCCAAATCTCCATAGGATGGTTGAAAATATATTAGATTCTGCATTGCTTGTGCCATATCCAAGTCAACCATTAAGAAGCAAGGTTTGTATACTCCTATACTTACTCCTAGACAACCCTGGAATCCATCTCCGTGGACTATATGTCTGGCCTTCCTTCTACCAAGCACGGCAATCACTGTCTATTTTTGGTCATCGATATATTTCCTAAGATGGCCATATTGGTTGCCTGCAAGAAGAGTGTCACAACATAAACCATTGCCAAACTCTTCTTTGAATGAGTGCGGGTACGTTTTGGGATCCCGCAAGACCATTAAAACGTCAGGATAGCAATTTCCTAAATGCATTTTGTTTGAGCCTCTGGTCATTCTTGGATATGAAGGTCATCAGGTTGACTACATTCCACCCCTAGATTGATGGACAGACAGAGGTCATCAACAGGATGCTTATGCTTATACTATGCATGTACAACTCTAAGAATTCGAGAACATGGGATGAGAGTCTTCCCTATGTGCAACATAGTTATAACAGAGATCTCCATAGCTCGACTAGCCATTACCCCTTTCAAGTGGGCCTTTGATTTCGACCATTATGTCTCCTTGATGTTGCATTCCCTTTTGCATCTACACATGAAGAATCTGGCCATGTTCAGCCTGAAGCTGATAAGGCCACTAGGTTTATTGAGCGCATTCAAAACATCCTCCAATAGGTTCACGACATCTTGAATAAATCCAATGCCAAGTACAAACAACGACATGATCAACATCGGGTGCTACATAAGTTTCAAGTGGGCGACAAAGTTTGTTTGCATTTGCAGAAAGAACGCCTTGCCATAACCCATCGAAAGTTTTGACTACTCCAATATGGGCCTTACACCATCACCAAGGTTATGGGAGACAATGCTTCCAAGTGCAGTATCCCCCCATTCCTTAGCTTTCACCCTGTATTCAATGTAGATAGCCTTTGACCATAGTTTCCACCATTGTTGGACACATCAGATATTGTTGAGCAATTGACTCCAACAAAGCTCAACCTAGACTGCATTGAACATGCCATGACTGATCAGACCATGGACACAAATATTAAGAACACTTGCAAATAGGAGATCCAATGTTACTTGGGAGTGGGAGCGAGAGCGAAAATGGGAGCGGGAGCGACATTTTTAGAAGCTCCCAGTTTGGGAACAAACCCCACAGCGTTTTTATATATTTTTTATATTTTGATACATATATGTCAACAAAAACATGTAGAATAATGAATTAGATATAAAAAACATAAAAAAAAAAAACATAGATTGAACCATATAACAACAATCATCTAAAAGTTATAATCTTCATCAACCATGTCTACAAGTTAGTAACATATAGTAACATACAACATATTGAGTCTCATGATTCATCAATCTTAAAGTTTCAAGCTTTCAAAATTCAATATATAACATTTATCATCATTGATCACCAAAGTTGTACTTGTAAGCTAAGTGTAACCATTACAATAAATAATATCAACATGAAATGAAATGTATAAAATGAAATAAATGAAACAACTTTAACTTTCATGAAGCATAATTCATAATTCATTACTAATGAGTTTTATAATTGCCAACTTCAAACTTAAATTGTCATATATTGTTTAAAAATATATCATAATAAATATGAAAGAGTCAATAGTTAGAAAAAATATGAGAAACTAGAAAAGAGAGGTAAATCTATTATCTATTTCTTATGCTTGGGCCTCTTGCCACCACAAGAAATGTCTAATTTTTTTAGTCTTGTTGGAAAATCAGGATCTTTGTCATTAATATCACCCTCTAAGCATTAATATCCAAAGGTATCTAAACAGAGATAACGGTATGGAGATTAGCAGCAGCTGGCTTCCCTTGATCAAGGAATCAAGATCACAATCTAACCCCAGGTATAACAGGTAAGCAGGTAAGATTTTCTAATAACCCTATTTTAATAATTAACCCTAAAATTCATCATAACATAGGAATTTCTATTTATTAATTAAAAATTTACCTTCATATTTATTAATTATAATTAATTAATG